>JAWQFJ010002580.1:272500-282639 GCA_034096865.1 Theodoxus fluviatilis
CTCGCAGAGCACTGCTGATACTCTTGCTCCACACTCGCAGAGCACTGCTGATACTCTTGCTCCACACTCGCAGAGCACTGCTGATACTCTTGCTCCACACTCGCAGAGCACTGCTGATACTCTTGCTCCACACTCGCAGAGCACTGCTGATACTCTTGCTCCACACTCGCAGAGCACTGCTGATACTCTTGCTCCACACTCGCAGAGCACTGCTGATACTCTTGCTCCACACTCGCAGAGCACTGCTGATACTCTTGCTCCACACTCGCAGAGCACTGCTGATACTCTTGCTCCACACTCGCAGAGCACTGCTGATACTCTTGCTCCACACTCGCAGAGCACTGCTGATACTCTTGCTCCACACTCGCAGAGCACTGCTGATACTCTTGCTCCACACTCGCAGAGCACTGCTGATACTCTTGCTCCACACTCGCAGAGCACTGCTGATACTCTTGCTCCACACTCGCAGAGCACTGCTGATACTCTTGCTCCACACTCGCAGAGCACTGCTGATACTCTTGCTCCACAATCGCAGAGCACTGCTGATACTCTTGCTCCACACTCGCAGAGCACTGCTGATACTCTTGCTCCACACTCGCAGAGCACTGCTGATACTCTTGCTCCACACTCGCAGAGCACTGCTGATACTCTTGCTCCACACTCGCAGAGCACTGCTGATACTCTTGCTCCACACTCGCAGAGCACTGCTGATACTCTTGCTCCACACTCGCAGAGCACTGCTGATACTCTTGCTCCACACTCGCAGAGCACTGCTGATACTCTTGCTCCACACTCGCAGAGCACTGCTGATACTCTTGCTCCACACTCGCAGAGCACTGCTGATACTCTTGCTCCACACTCGCAGAGCACTGCTGATACTCTTGCTCCACACTCGCAGAGCACTGCTGATACTCTTGCTCCACACTCGCAGAGCACTGCTGATACTCTTGCTCCACACTCGCAGAGCACTGCTGATACTCTTGCTCCACACTCGCAGAGCACTGCTGATACTCTTGCTCCACACTCGCAGAGCACTGCTGATACTCTTGCTCCACACTCGCAGAGCACTGCTGATACTCTTGCTCCACACTCGCAGAGCACTGCTGATACTCTTGCTCCACACTCGCAGAGCACTGCTGATACTCTTGCTCCACACTCGCAGAGCACTGCTGATACTCTTGCTCCACACTCGCAGAGCACTGCTGATACTCTTGCTCCACAATCGCAGAGCACTGCTGATACTCTTGCTCCACACTCGCAGAGCACTGCTGATACTCTTGCTCCACACTCGCAGAGCACTGCTGATACTCTTGCTCCACACTCGCAGAGCACTGCTGATACTCTTGCTCCACAATCGCAGAGCACTACTGATACTCTTGCTCCACAATCGCAGAGCACTGCTGATACTCTTGCTCCACACTCGCAGAGCACTGCTGATACTCTTGCTCCACACTCGCAGAGCACTGCTGATACTCTTGCTCCACACTCGCAGAGCACTGCTGATACTCTTGCTCCACAATCGCAGAGCACTGCTGATACTCTTGCTCCACACTCGCAGAGCACTGCTGATACTCTTGCTCCACACTCGCAGAGCACTGCTGATACTCTTGCTCCACACTCGCAGAGCACTGCTGATACTCTTGCTCCACACTCGCAGAGCACTGCTGATACTCTTGCTCCACACTCGCAGAGCACTGCTGATACTCTTGCTCCACAATCGCAGAGCACTGCTGATACTCTTGCTCCACACTCGCAGAGCACTGCTGATACTCTTGCTCCACACTCGCAGAGCACTGCTGATACTCTTGCTCCACACTCGCAGAGCACTGCTGATACTCTTGCTCCACACTCGCAGAGCACTGCTGATACTCTTGCTCCACACTCGCAGAGCACTGCTGATACTCTTGCTCCACACTCGCAGAGCACTGCTGATACTCTTGCTCCACACTCGCAGAGCACTGCTGATACTCTTGCTCCACAATCGCAGAGCACTGCTGATACTCTTGCTCCACACTCGCAGAGCACTGCTGATACTCTTGCTCCACACTCGCAGAGCACTGCTGATACTCTTGCTCCACACTCGCAGAGCACTGCTGATACTCTTGCTCCACACTCGCAGAGCACTGCTGATACTCTTGCTCCACACTCGCAGAGCACTGCTGATACTCTTGCTCCACACTCGCAGAGCACTGCTGATACTCTTGCTCCACACTCGCAGAGCACTGCTGATACTCTTGCTCCACACTCGCAGAGCACTGCTGATACTCTTGCTCCACACTCGCAGAGCACTGCTGATACTCTTGCTCCACACTCGCAGAGCACTGCTGATACTCTTGCTCCACACTCGCAGAGCACTGCTGATACTCTTGCTCCACACTCGCAGAGCACTGCTGATACTCTTGCTCCACAATCGCAGAGCACTGCTGATACTCTTGCTCCACACTCGCAGAGCACTGCTGATACTCTTGCTCCACACTCGCAGAGCACTGCTGATACTCTTGCTCCACACTCGCAGAGCACTGCTGATACTCTTGCTCCACACTCGCAGAGCACTGCTGATACTCTTGCTCCACACTCGCAGAGCACTGCTGATACTCTTGCTCCACACTCGCAGAGCACTGCTGATACTCTTGCTCCACACTCGCAGAGCACTGCTGATACTCTTGCTCCACACTCGCAGAGCACTGCTGATACTCTTGCTCCACAATCGCAGAGCACTGCTGATACTCTTGCTCCACACTCGCAGAGCACTACTGATACTCTTGCTCCACACTCGCAGAGCACTGCTGATACTCTTGCTCCACACTCGCAGAGCACTGCTGATACTCTTGCTCCACACTCGCAGAGCACTGCTGATACTCTTGCTCCACACTCGCAGAGCACTGCTGATACTCTTGCTCCACACTCGCAGAGCACTGCTGATACTCTTGCTCCACACTCGCAGAGCACTGCTGATACTCTTGCTCCACACTCGCAGAGCACTGCTGATACTCTTGCTCCACACTCGCAGAGCACTGCTGATACTCTTGCTCCACACTCGCAGAGCACTGCTGATACTCTTGCTCCACACTCGCAGAGCACTGCTGATACTCTTGCTCCACACTCGCAGAGCACTGCTGATACTCTTGCTCCACACTCGCAGAGCACTGCTGATACTCTTGCTCCACACTCGCAGAGCACTGCTGATACTCTTGCTCCACACTCGCAGAGCACTGCTGATACTCTTGCTCCACACTCGCAGAGCACTGCTGATACTCTTGCTCCACACTCGCAGAGCACTGCTGATACTCTTGCTCCACACTCGCAGAGCACTGCTGATACTCTTGCTCCACACTCGCAGAGCACTGCTGATACTCTTGCTCCACACTCGCAGAGCACTGCTGATACTCTTGCTCCACACTCGCAGAGCACTGCTGATACTCTTGCTCCACACTCGCAGAGCACTGCTGATACTCTTGCTCCACACTCGCAGAGCACTGCTGATACTCTTGCTCCACACTCGCAGAGCACTGCTGATACTCTTGCTCCACAATCGCAGAGCACTGCTGATACTCTTGCTCCACAATCGCAGAGCACTGCTGATACTCTTGCTCCACAATCGCAGAGCACTGCTGATACTCTTGCTCCACACTCGCAGAGCACTGCTGATACTCTTGCTCCACACTCGCAGAGCACTGCTGATACTCTTGCTCCACACTCGCAGAGCACTGCTGATACTCTTGCTCCACACTCGCAGAGCACTGCTGATACTCTTGCTCCACACTCGCAGAGCACTGCTGATACTCTTGCTCCACAATCGCAGAGCACTGCTGATACTCTTGCTCCACACTCGCAGAGCACTGCTGATACTCTTGCTCCACACTCGCAGAGCACTGCTGATACTCTTGCTCCACAATCGCAGAGCACTGCTGATACTCTTGCTCCACACTCGCAGAGCACTGACTGATACTCTTGCTCCACACTCGCAGAGCACTGCTGATACTCTTGCTCCACACTCGCAGAGCACTGCTGATACTCTTGCTCCACACTCGCAGAGCACTGCTGATACTCTTGCTCCACACTCGCAGAGCACTGCTGATACTCTTGCTCCACACTCGCAGAGCACTGCTGATACTCTTGCTCCACACTCGCAGAGCACTGCTGATACTCTTGCTCCACACTCGCAGAGCACTGCTGATACTCTTGCTCCACACTCGCAGAGCACTGCTGATACTCTTGCTCCACACTCGCAGAGCACTGCTGATACTCTTGCTCCACACTCGCAGAGCACTGCTGATACTCTTGCTCCACACTCGCAGAGCACTGCTGATACTCTTGCTCCACACTCGCAGAGCACTGCTGATACTCTTGCTCCACACTCGCAGAGCACTGCTGATACTCTTGCTCCACACTCGCAGAGCACTGCTGATACTCTTGCTCCACACTCGCAGAGCACTGCTGATACTCTTGCTCCACACTCGCAGAGCACTGCTGATACTCTTGCTCCACACTCGCAGAGCACTGCTGATACTCTTGCTCCACAATCGCAGAGCACTGCTGATACTCTTGCTCCACACTCGCAGAGCACTACTGATACTCTTGCTCCACACTCGCAGAGCACTGCTGATACTCTTGCTCCACACTCGCAGAGCACTGCTGATACTCTTGCTCCACACTCGCAGAGCACTGCTGATACTCTTGCTCCACACTCGCAGAGCACTGCTGATACTCTTGCTCCACACTCGCAGAGCACTGCTGATACTCTTGCTCCACACTCGCAGAGCACTGCTGATACTCTTGCTCCACACTCGCAGAGCACTGCTGATACTCTTGCTCCACACTCGCAGAGCACTGCTGATACTCTTGCTCCACACTCGCAGAGCACTGCTGATACTCTTGCTCCACACTCGCAGAGCACTGCTGATACTCTTGCTCCACACTCGCAGAGCACTGCTGATACTCTTGCTCCACAATCGCAGAGCACTGCTGATACTCTTGCTCCACACTCGCAGAGCACTGCTGATACTCTTGCTCCACACTCGCAGAGCACTGCTGATACTCTTGCTCCACACTCGCAGAGCACTGCTGATACTCTTGCTCCACACTCGCAGAGCACTGCTGATACTCTTGCTCCACACTCGCAGAGCACTGCTGATACTCTTGCTCCACACTCGCAGAGCACTGCTGATACTCTTGCTCCACACTCGCAGAGCACTGCTGATACTCTTGCTCCACACTCGCAGAGCACTGCTGATACTCTTGCTCCACACTCGCAGAGCACTGCTGATACTCTTGCTCCACACTCGCAGAGCACTGCTGATACTCTTGCTCCACACTCGCAGAGCACTGCTGATACTCTTGCTCCACACTCGCAGAGCACTGCTGATACTCTTGCTCCACACTCGCAGAGCACTGCTGATACTCTTGCTCCACACTCGCAGAGCACTGCTGATACTCTTGCTCCACACTCGCAGAGCACTGCTGATACTCTTGCTCCACACTCGCAGAGCACTGCTGATACTCTTGCTCCACAATCGCAGAGCACTGCTGATACTCTTGCTCCACACTCGCAGAGCACTGCTGATACTCTTGCTCCACACTCGCAGAGCACTGCTGATACTCTTGCTCCACAATCGCAGAGCACTGCTGATACTCTTGCTCCACACTCGCAGAGCACTGCTGATACTCTTGCTCCACACTCGCAGAGCACTGCTGATACTCTTGCTCCACACTCGCAGAGCACTGCTGATACTCTTGCTCCACACTCGCAGAGCACTGCTGATACTCTTGCTCCACACTCGCAGAGCACTGCTGATACTCTTGCTCCACAATCGCAGAGCACTGCTGATACTCTTGCTCCACACTCGCAGAGCACTGCTGATACTCTTGCTCCACACTCGCAGAGCACTGCTGATACTCTTGCTCCACACTCGCAGAGCACTGCTGATACTCTTGCTCCACACTCGCAGAGCACTGCTGATACTCTTGCTCCACACTCGCAGAGCACTGCTGATACTCTTGCTCCACACTCGCAGAGCACTGCTGATACTCTTGCTCCACACTCGCAGAGCACTGCTGATACTCTTGCTCCACAATCGCAGAGCACTGCTGATACTCTTGCTCCACAATCGCAGAGCACTGCTGATACTCTTGCTCCACACTCGCAGAGCACTGCTGATACTCTTGCTCCACACTCGCAGAGCACTGCTGATACTCTTGCTCCACACTCGCAGAGCACTGCTGATACTCTTGCTCCACACTCGCAGAGCACTGCTGATACTCTTGCTCCACAATCGCAGAGCACTGCTGATACTCTTGCTCCACACTCGCAGAGCACTGCTGATACTCTTGCTCCACACTCGCAGAGCACTGCTGATACTCTTGCTCCACACTCGCAGAGCACTGCTGATACTCTTGCTCCACACTCGCAGAGCACTGCTGATACTCTTGCTCCACACTCGCAGAGCACTGCTGATACTCTTGCTCCACACTCGCAGAGCACTGCTGATACTCTTGCTCCACACTCGCAGAGCACTGCTGATACTCTTGCTCCACACTCGCAGAGCACTGCTGATACTCTTGCTCCACACTCGCAGAGCACTGCTGATACTCTTGCTCCACACTCGCAGAGCACTGCTGATACTCTTGCTCCACACTCGCAGAGCACTGCTGATACTCTTGCTCCACAATCGCAGAGCACTGCTGATACTCTTGCTCCACACTCGCAGAGCACTGCTGATACTCTTGCTCCACACTCGCAGAGCACTGCTGATACTCTTGCTCCACACTCGCAGAGCACTGCTGATACTCTTGCTCCACACTCGCAGAGCACTGCTGATACTCTTGCTCCACACTCGCAGAGCACTGCTGATACTCTTGCTCCACAATCGCAGAGCACTGCTGATACTCTTGCTCCACACTCGCAGAGCACTGCTGATACTCTTGCTCCACACTCGCAGAGCACTGCTGATACTCTTGCTCCACACTCGCAGAGCACTGCTGATACTCTTGCTCCACACTCGCAGAGCACTGCTGATACTCTTGCTCCACACTCGCAGAGCACTGCTGATACTCTTGCTCCACACTCGCAGAGCACTGCTGATACTCTTGCTCCACACTCGCAGAGCACTGCTGATACTCTTGCTCCACACTCGCAGAGCACTGCTGATACTCTTGCTCCACACTCGCAGAGCACTGCTGATACTCTTGCTCCACACTCGCAGAGCACTGCTGATACTCTTGCTCCACACTCGCAGAGCACTGCTGATACTCTTGCTCCACACTCGCAGAGCACTGCTGATACTCTTGCTCCACACTCGCAGAGCACTGCTGATACTCTTGCTCCACACTCGCAGAGCACTGCTGATACTCTTGCTCCACACTCGCAGAGCACTGCTGATACTCTTGCTCCACACTCGCAGAGCACTGCTGATACTCTTGCTCCACACTCGCAGAGCACTGCTGATACTCTTGCTCCACAATCGCAGAGCACTGCTGATACTCTTGCTCCACACTCGCAGAGCACTGCTGATACTCTTGCTCCACACTCGCAGAGCACTGCTGATACTCTTGCTCCACACTCGCAGAGCACTGCTGATACTCTTGCTCCACACTCGCAGAGCACTGCTGATACTCTTGCTCCACACTCGCAGAGCACTGCTGATACTCTTGCTCCACACTCGCAGAGCACTGCTGATACTCTTGCTCCACACTCGCAGAGCACTGCTGATACTCTTGCTCCACAATCGCAGAGCACTGCTGATACTCTTGCTCCACACTCGCAGAGCACTGCTGATACTCTTGCTCCACAATCGCAGAGCACTGCTGATACTCTTGCTCCACACTCGCAGAGCACTGCTGATACTCTTGCTCCACAATCGCAGAGCACTGCTGATACTCTTGCTCCACACTCGCAGAGCACTGCTGATACTCTTGCTCCACAATCGCAGAGCACTGCTGATACTCTTGCTCCACACTCGCAGAGCACTGCTGATACTCTTGCTCCACACTCGCAGAGCACTGCTGATACTCTTGCTCCACACTCGCAGAGCACTGCTGATACTCTTGCTCCACACTCGCAGAGCACTGCTGATACTCTTGCTCCACACTCGCAGAGCACTGCTGATACTCTTGCTCCACACTCGCAGAGCACTGCTGATACTCTTGCTCCACAATCGCAGAGCACTGCTGATACTCTTGCTCCACACTCGCAGAGCACTGCTGATACTCTTGCTCCACACTCGCAGAGCACTGCTGATACTCTTGCTCCACACTCGCAGAGCACTGCTGATACTCTTGCTCCACACTCGCAGAGCACTGCTGATACTCTTGCTCCACAATCGCAGAGCACTGCTGATACTCTTGCTCCACACTCGCAGAGCACTGCTGATACTCTTGCTCCACACTCGCAGAGCACTGCTGATACTCTTGCTCCACACTCGCAGAGCACTGCTGATACTCTTGCTCCACACTCGCAGAGCACTGCTGATACTCTTGCTCCACACTCGCAGAGCACTGCTGATACTCTTGCTCCACACTCGCAGAGCACTGCTGATACTCTTGCTCCACACTCGCAGAGCACTGCTGATACTCTTGCTCCACAATCGCAGAGCACTGCTGATACTCTTGCTCCACACTCGCAGAGCACTGCTGATACTCTTGCTCCACACTCGCAGAGCACTGCTGATACTCTTGCTCCACACTCGCAGAGCACTGCTGATACTCTTGCTCCACACTCGCAGAGCACTGCTGATACTCTTGCTCCACACTCGCAGAGCACTGCTGATACTCTTGCTCCACACTCGCAGAGCACTGCTGATACTCTTGCTCCACAATCGCAGAGCACTGCTGATACTCTTGCTCCACACTCGCAGAGCACTGCTGATACTCTTGCTCCACACTCGCAGAGCACTGCTGATACTCTTGCTCCACACTCGCAGAGCACTGCTGATACTCTTGCTCCACACTCGCAGAGCACTGCTGATACTCTTGCTCCACACTCGCAGAGCACTGCTGATACTCTTGCTCCACACTCGCAGAGCACTGCTGATACTCTTGCTCCACAATCGCAGAGCACTGCTGATACTCTTGCTCCACACTCGCAGAGCACTGCTGATACTCTTGCTCCACACTCGCAGAGCACTGCTGATACTCTTGCTCCACACTCGCAGAGCACTGCTGATACTCTTGCTCCACACTCGCAGAGCACTGCTGATACTCTTGCTCCACACTCGCAGAGCACTGCTGATACTCTTGCTCCACACTCGCAGAGCACTGCTGATACTCTTGCTCCACACTCGCAGAGCACTGCTGATACTCTTGCTCCACACTCGCAGAGCACTGCTGATACTCTTGCTCCACACTCGCAGAGCACTGCTGATACTCTTGCTCCACACTCGCAGAGCACTGCTGATACTCTTGCTCCACACTCGCAGAGCACTGCTGATACTCTTGCTCCACAATCGCAGAGCACTGCTGATACTCTTGCTCCACACTCGCAGAGCACTGCTGATACTCTTGCTCCACAATCGCAGAGCACTGCTGATACTCTTGCTCCACACTCGCAGAGCACTGCTGATACTCTTGCTCCACACTCGCAGAGCACTGCTGATACTCTTGCTCCACAATCGCAGAGCACTGCTGATACTCTTGCTCCACACTCGCAGAGCACTACTGATACTCTTGCTCCACACTCGCAGAGCACTGCTGATACTCTTGCTCCACAATCGCAGAGCACTGCTGATACTCTTGCTCCACACTCGCAGAGCACTGCTGATACTCTTGCTCCACACTCGCAGAGCACTGCTGATACTCTTGCTCCACAATCGCAGAGCACTGCTGATACTCTTGCTCCACACTCGCAGAGCACTGCTGATACTCTTGCTCCACAATCGCAGAGCACTGCTGATACTCTTGCTCCACAATCGCAGAGCACTGCTGATACTCTTGCTCCACACTCGCAGAGCACTGCTGATACTCTTGCTCCACACTCGCAGAGCACTGCTGATACTCTTGCTCCACACTCGCAGAGCACTGCTGATACTCTTGCTCCACACTCGCAGAGCACTGCTGATACTCTTGCTCCACACTCGCAGAGCACTGCTGATACTCTTGCTCCACAATCGCAGAGCACTGCTGATACTCTTGCTCCACAATCGCAG
>JAWQFJ010002581.1:0-2500 GCA_034096865.1 Theodoxus fluviatilis
AACCACACTCATTCTTCACATCGAAAATGGGTGGGAGACAGCAAAAAATACTGATCCAGTTACAGAACAAATTTTTGGAAAAGCAAACAACAGCTAAAGTTTACACTATTAGACCGTTCTACATCAGACAACTCAAATGAAATCTCTCGAGAAGTGTTGACACGAAATCTTGACTGACTCGGTGGTGTCTCCGTTCTGGGACACCATTCCCACTGTTCCAACATTTGCCTGTTCTGCAGAAATCCGAACAAATAGAAATAAAGAGCAAAAGGTGCGAAAACTGGAAGAATTTGCCTGTTCCCATTACTGGAATTCTTCACAGGGCCCCTGTTCACAAAGGGTGGGTCAACCTAGGGGAAGAATGGATCCCGCTGTCACTCAGACGTCTCCATTATCACTCATCGAGTTTCTCTCGCCACCCAGCAGGGGAATGGGGGAGACAATATTTGCAGTGAAAATGGAAGATGGCAGCCACCGATAGGGTCTGATCCTTTCACACAGAAATCAATCACTCTGGATACTTTTAACCCATCTTCCCCGCTTCTGTCCCTTCCCTCTCTCCCAGCAAACTCTCCTCCTTTCAGTGGGCATGCTTGCCAGGAAATTCTGCGAGGGAACCTGGCCATCGTGGGCTGCCGTCTGCCCCTGTCCTTTCTTGGGCCTTAAGTTCACACTGTTCCCTTTCATGCTGGCCCTTGAGTACTCTCTGCGTCTCCTTTCCGCTCTCTCCCGCTGTTGAATTTGTCGCCTTTCAAAGCCTTGGTGAAAACGTCAGCGAGAGGGACCCGAGAACCAGATTCGCCGCCTCGCTTTCGAAGTTTGTGGAAGGCTCTGTTCCTCATGCATTGTCTTCAACGTCAGGCTATGTCTGTTAAGACATTTTTCCCTTTTTAAAAATTATTCTTTTGTAAAATACACTGTATGACTGCTGAACCTGTCTTCCATTAGGGTATGAAGAGCGGTTCCTGTCAGGACAGATTCAGCTACAACGGTTTCATGTTATCCTTCTGCGGGCTTGGTTTCCCCGTCTGCTTTTTGTGAGCATGAAATAGAGTTCTACTTTTAGCCCCAGTGTCTCACCTACCTCTGCCGACCCTGTCACGCTTTTACGGTAAAGTCAGAATATTCCATGGAAGAACATGACTTCTAATATAGCCAACTATATCGGTTCAGACTGTAACCTTTAGAAAACTGTTCCGAGTAAGAGGATAAAAAAAAAATTTCCAATTAAGTTTCACTGTTATGAAAAGCGTCATCCCTCAGAAATCCACTATTCATTTTGCATGGTACCCTACATCCCAGCAACGTACACAAACATAATTCCTCTTCAAAGTACGTCTGCGACCTTTCCTTAGGAACATTTTAGAATGAAGTCGTCGGTGTAATTATCTGCCCTCTTTTCGGTATCGTGTTTGCAGTCCAACGTAAACACATTTTGCCGTCTGACTTGCCAACTGAGCATTTCCTACTCCCATGCTTTCTCTGCTACCCTGTCTGCCAAACCCTCCGTCTACCTGCTCCTCCTCCACCCCCCACCCCCTCTCTTTCCAACCTATCTCTGCTTGCCTGCCTGGCCCCCACCTCTCTGTCTAACTGTTTATGTCTGTCTCTCGCTCGCTGTCGGTATTTGTCTCTCTCAATCTGTGTCTCTGTCTCTACCCCCCTCCCCCCCGGCTTCCCTCCCTCCCTCCTTCTGTCTGCCCCCCCCCCCCCCCCTCAATTCCTCTGTCTCGATCTGACTCTCTGTCTCTGGGCGTCACGAATATTTCCGGAGACGGCGACTTCTCCACGAAGGGGCAGCCATCGGGGTTAAAGGTCCCTACTTCCCGTGCAATTTCCTTTTGCCCCACGCCCTGTCTCTTCCTTGGGCATCGTAGCGCAATAAGAGTGCCCCCTCCTTCCGCCCCGATGCCCCCATCTGCCGCCAATCAATCAAAGGTCTGCTGCCACCAAAACAATTTGGCACGGTCCACATCTGCAGGCTCTGGAAAGAGAGCCTCTGCGACAAGAACCATGACGGTGCCTCATAAGGGCGTCTAGATGTCACATCGATTCATCGCCGTTCGGCTGTTTGATTTTGGTCCGCAACTAAAGTCGAAATGGATTCAGCTGCTGCCAGGGTCGATCTTAGGTGAGTGATTTCCAAGGACTGCCATTTCCTTGATTAAATCACGAGTAGGATGACTTCAGAACAGATGAAAGTGTGGAAGAGGGTTGGAAGGGGAAGTTGGGTTTCATCAGTGAGAGACTAATAGGAGTGCTGCTTAAAGCAAAAGCTCTGTAGCTTTGGGTTCTATCTGAGCAGGGGCGTTATCGCGCGCTAAGTGACGTACGTCAAATGCCAGACGATCAGTTGATACATCAAGGGATAAAAAGGATCCTCTCTGGCTTCTTAAAGGATTAGGACGAACTAATGTAACATAACGCATGACACGCTATTTTCCTTTTCATACTGTACCTAGCGTTTCCTAGATCCACTTGTTTCACGAAAAACATTCGC
>JAWQFJ010002581.1:7500-12500 GCA_034096865.1 Theodoxus fluviatilis
ACTTTCATATCTTATGCCTTCTTTTGACACTTGTGAGCCATATCGCCGAAGTTGTTGATTCCATGGTGCATAAGCAAGTAACCAAATTGGTTCAATGTCTATGACATGCCAAACAAGAAAAAAACAGTTTAAGGAGCTTCCTCTATGCCATGTTTGCTATTGATCAAAGTTCTATTTATATCTTCCTAATGATATGTACTATTCATATTGTTGCCAGTGAAATGTCTGTTTTTCAATCTTTCCGTCTGTATCATTATGTCAGGAAGGATCTGCACTAGAATTCGCTCTTTCGATGATGATTCCTTCTTCTCTTGCCTGATGGACAGCCAAAACCTGTGGGTATCTTGACACTACAGCGAGTGAAAAGGAAATAAGGATGACTGTGATTGTTGTAAGTGGTCGTTGCCCAAGATACTCACGGGACTATAGAAAGCACTGATCTTCCTTCCATTCAGCAGTTGAAGTTACTCCATCTTGCTCCTCTTGCAGGGATCCACCACCGGATATGGAGGAACATTCCCCCGTCCTCTTCCTTGATCTCAATGGTGAGTGACCTGATCCACCTCTCTTCACGTTGTACATCGTGGAACACGCATTTATACGTGTTTTTGTAATGGGAGGGTGCTTCATTGTGTGTACATCAATCAATATAGTTAGGCATAGTTCTTTGAATGACCGAAGAAACTTTTTGCATACGCTCCAAGTGTTATCCCAGTCCGAAACTCGAGGACTTCCTGCAACTGTAAGGTAGGTAAGTATCAGCAGCTGACCTGGTCAGTTATCGAAAGACATGGGAGTCAAATATGATGAGTTGTGAAAATGGGATGTTGTCCATCTCTACAGTGCGCAAGCATTTTATTTGATGCGCAAAACGAAGATGGCGCTGTCGAAATCGTATGCATGCATAAGCAGTGTCGTCAGAGTTTACGTGGTCCGCCTTTGATCCATCAAGCCACCAAGAACTCATCTTCGATTTTGTAGACTGTTGGTGTATGGTTCGGAGTTTAGGGCTGTTTGTATTCATTTCTCTTCCAGTAACTCTTATTTTTGCTTATACACTTTTCAAAAAGATGAGTAGTTGTTGGAGGAAATAATATACTCTCTCAGCAATATCTAAACTAGGGGCAAGGATTGCGAATGTTTTTCGTGAAACAAGTGGATCTAGGAAACGCTAGGTACAGTATGAAAAGGAAAATAGGGTGTCATGCGTTATGTTACATTAGTTCGTCCTAATCCTTTAAGAAGCCAGAGAGGATCCTTTTTATCCCTTGATGTATCAACTGATCGTCTGGCATTTGACGTACGTCACTTAGCGCGCGATAACGCCCCTGCTCAGATAGAACCCAAAGCTACAGAGCTTTTGCTTTAAGCAGCACTCCTATTAGTCTCTCACTGATGAAACCCAACTTCCCCTTCCAACCCTCTTCCACACTTTCATCTGTTCTGAAGTCATCCTACTCGTGATTTAATCAAGGAAATGGCAGTCCTTGGAAATCACTCACCTAAGATCGACCCTGGCAGCAGCTGAATCCATTTCGACTTTAGTTGCGGACCAAAATCAAACAGCCGAACGGCGATGAATCGATGTGACATCTAGACGCCCTTATGAGGCACCGTCATGGTTCTTGTCGCAGAGGCTCTCTTTCCAGAGCCTGCAGATGTGGACCGTGCCAAATTGTTTTGGTGGCAGCAGACCTTTGATTGATTGGCGGCAGATGGGGGCATCGGGGCGGAAGGAGGGGGCACTCTTATTGCGCTACGATGCCCAAGGAAGAGACAGGGCGTGGGGCAAAAGGAAATTGCACGGGAAGTAGGGACCTTTAACCCCGATGGCTGCCCCTTCGTGGAGAAGTCGCCGTCTCCGGAAATATTCGTGACGCCCAGAGACAGAGAGTCAGATCGAGACAGAGGAATTGAGGGGGGGGGGGCAGACAGAAGGAGGGAGGGAGGGAAGCCGGGGGGGAGGGGGGTAGAGACAGAGACACAGATTGAGAGAGACAAATACCGACAGCGAGCGAGAGACAGACATAAACAGTTAGACAGAGAGGTGGGGGCCAGGCAGGCAAGCAGAGATAGGTTGGAAAGAGAGGGGGTGGGGGGTGGAGGAGGAGCAGGTAGACGGAGGGTTTGGCAGACAGGGTAGCAGAGAAAGCATGGGAGTAGGAAATGCTCAGTTGGCAAGTCAGACGGCAAAATGTGTTTACGTTGGACTGCAAACACGATACCGAAAAGAGGGCAGATAATTACACCGACGACTTCATTCTAAAATGTTCCTAAGGAAAGGTCGCAGACGTACTTTGAAGAGGAATTATGTTTGTGTACGTTGCTGGGATGTAGGGTACCATGCAAAATGAATAGTGGATTTCTGAGGGATGACGCTTTTCATAACAGTGAAACTTAATTGGAAATTTTTTTTTTATCCTCTTACTCGGAACAGTTTTCTAAAGGTTACAGTCTGAACCGATATAGTTGGCTATATTAGAAGTCATGTTCTTCCATGGAATATTCTGACTTTACCGTAAAAGCGTGACAGGGTCGGCAGAGGTAGGTGAGACACTGGGGCTAAAAGTAGAACTCTATTTCATGCTCACAAAAAGCAGACGGGGAAACCAAGCCCGCAGAAGGATAACATGAAACCGTTGTAGCTGAATCTGTCCTGACAGGAACCGCTCTTCATACCCTAATGGAAGACAGGTTCAGCAGTCCATACAGTGTATTTTACAAAAGAATAATTTTTAAAAAGGGAAAAATGTCTTAACAGACATAGCCTGACGTTGAAGACAATGCATGAGGAACAGAGCCTTCCACAAACTTCGAAAGCGAGGCGGCGAATCTGGTTCTCGGGTCCCTCTCGCTGACGTTTTCACCAAGGCTTTGAAAGGCGACAAATTCAACAGCGGGAGAGAGCGGAAAGGAGACGCAGAGAGTACTCAAGGGCCAGCATGAAAGGGAACAGTATGAACTTAAGGCCCAAGAAAGGACAGGGGCAGACGGCAGCCCACGATGGCCAGGTTCCCTCGCAGAATTTCCTGGCAAGCATGCCCACTGAAAGGAGGAGAGTTTGCTGGGAGAGAGGGAAGGGACAGAAGCGGGGAAGATGGGTTAAAAGTATCCAGAGTGATTGATTTCTGTGTGGAAGGATCAGACCCTATCGGTGGCTGCCATCTTCCATTTTCACTGCAAATATTGTCTCCCCCATTCCCCTGCTGGGTGGCGAGAGAAACTCGATGAGTGATAATGGAGACGTCTGAGTGACAGCGGGATCCATTCTTCCCCTAGGTTGACCCACCCTTTGTGGACAGGGGCCCTGTGAAGAATTCCAGTAATGGGAACAGGCAAATTCTTCCAGTTTTCGCACCTTTTGCTCTTTATTTCTATTTGTTCGGATTTCTGCAGAACAGGCAAATGTTGGAACAGTGGGAATGGTGTCCAGAACGGAGACACCACCGAGTCAGTCAAGATTTCGTGTCAACACTTCTCGAGAGATTTCATTTGAGTTGTCTGATGTAGAACGGTCTAATAGTGTAAACTTTAGCTGTTGTTTGCTTTTCCAAAAATTTGTTCTGTAACTGGATCAGTATTTTTTGCTGTCTCCCACCCATTTTCGATGTGAAGAATGAGTGTCGTTGCGCTACAAACATTTGACTGATTGCATGTTTCTCTTAGCGCAAATGTATATTCTTCGCTACATTCAATGGGAGGACATTTCGGATATTCTCTGGCCTCGGGGGTAAATCTCTTCCTAATAAATCTTCCTTGCGGTGCCCTTGATCATGTGTGACACTCGGTTGTAAGCAAAGCCTAGAGATAAAAAGCATGTATCACTGTATTCCCCTGGGGCTATTCTTGCAGCGTATACTGGCTACGTTCGTATGTAGGCGGCATTTTGGTGGAGGTCTGAGTCTGTTGTCTGAAAACTTTGGACTCTTCTCATTCTTCCTTTTGTCTTCCCTAACAGCGTCTCTTCGGCGGTTAGGTTAACTGCAACTTCTTTCTCGTGCGATGGATCGATTTTGCTCAGCCGTGAATCCCGTTTGCAGATGTCCTTGATATGAAGCAGTGGTCACTTTGCACATTTTGTCTGCTGTGTTGTTTACTGGTATGGCCGATGTTCGTCTGCGTTTACATTGAACGACATGACACCACTCATTTATGAAATTTTGTGTGTGTGTGTGTGTGTGAGAGAGAGAGAGAGAGAGAGAGAGAGAGAGAGAGAGAGAGAGAATGTTTGTGTGCGCGCGCATACATGTGTGTGTGTGTGTGTAGAGTGCTGATGTTCTTTTTGTGCAGCAGGCGATATCAACACTACCACTGCATAGAATATTTTGTTTGTATATATATGCCGCCATGACTAAAGTTCCGTGCTTGCTTAGGACGACATTGAGCTCATAGCAATGCTTGGGAAACCATGTCTTTGCACCAGTACAAAAACAACGTGTCTGATTGTATTTATATACATCGTACATCATACGACATAGCCTCTGTACAAAAAAATCCCCGCGGTGATCATTTCTTTGTTCAGCGGACGACACAATTACGTCACTACTTGGGGAACCATGTCGTTGCATTAATACATAAACAACTTATCTGAGATTATCAGCGCACATTGACTCACACAGAGCCTGAGCTGCACCGACACCTCCCTCGTCAGCTGGAGTGCTGTGGTCTTCGTGCTTTCGGGGCCTGCTACAGCACTACTCGCACAGCCGGCCCCAAGCAGCACCTATGTGCCACCGGGAGGTGTCTTGTAGTTCAAATTGCAGAAGACATCAAACCCATCAAGGCAGCACGTGTTTCCTCCACATCCAAAGAAAGACAGCTTCCGAAGCACTTTGCAGCTTACGTAATCACCGCATCTTAGTGCCTGTTGTCGATACACACAACCACAAAGCTGATGTTGTCTCTACACACAACCACATAGCTGATGTTGTCTGTATACACAACCACAAAGCTGATGATGTCTGTACACACAACCACAAAGCTGATGATGTCTGTACACA
>JAWQFJ010002581.1:20361-25361 GCA_034096865.1 Theodoxus fluviatilis
CTTCTGACATGCATATGCAAGTTTTTATCTTTAAACTTATTGTTTTATTCATCATTTTTGTTTCGTTTTAAATTCTTCAAACGTAACACTTCTAAATCGTAGCTTTTTGCGATCTACTGCCTTTTAACCTTAAACTTTGTTAGCTTACCTTACGATGACTTTCCATGGTGTTATGTGAACTTAGAAAGAGGTACACCAGCGTTATGTAAATAAAACTTATGATACTTTCTCTGCCAGATTTTGGCCTCTCCGCCAGGCTTAGGAGAACAGGTGAGACTTGTATCAAGAAGAATATTGTGAAATATGTTTCTAGAGAGTTTTTTTCACCCATTCTTTCAGTAGAAGAGAAAGGTTTTCAAAACCTTTTTATGCACAAGCGCCTGTAGACGAAAATGTCCATTATGCGTGGTGTTTCATACACTAGTGTAGACTTGTAATTTCATTTCGTGGTGATTAGAATTCGATTTTGTTCCTACTCATATCTTTGTGAGAAAAAAAAGAAGCTAAATTGTATTATCATGACACATCTCAAATATCAGCACTCCATTATTAATCATGAGTCAATTCGGCTTGTGGATTTGCGCCAAAATGTCTATCTGCATGTGTCTCTTTTCCATGGCTTCTAATGTTAGCCTGTTGGTGGGTCTGGCTACTGTTTGTTCTCCATGAATGCTGCCTGCGATTTGCCCAAATGCATGTTGCTTGCTTCAGTCCGTTCCCTCTCTGGCTTACTGAGCAGCAGCCTCTCAGCTTATTGCATGCTTGCTTTTGCTCTGGGGTGTACTTCCCTTTGAAGGTTTTTTTTTTTTTTAGTTACTGATGTGAAGGAGTACATTTGTATAAAGAACAGATAAAAATATTTTAGAAACCGTTTCTGCTACCATTCTGCCTCGGAGAAGAAAAAAAATCGTAAGGTGTGTGGGTTTTTTTAAAGTTTTTTTTTTAACATAATGTTTTTGTCATTAGTGCAATGTAGAGGTTTAGTTGTAATATTGAAATGTGTTGTAACCTTCTTTGATAGAGTATGCTGTGCTGGAATCATTGAGCATCCAAGAAAAGAATCAATTTAATTCCTTGGATACAACACAGAGTTCAAGTGGGAAAGCAGATAACTCGGTGTAATAAGTACTACTTATAGAAACTTTTCGGTGCATAAAAATGGAAAAGCACAGAACCAAGCAAAATTGTGGACTGTAGTGTTTTGTTGACAAGTTCAAGGTCACAAATTTAATTTTTGTGGATATTTTGTGAACAATATTAATCTACAAAAGTACAAGAGATCATGAATGAATGTCTTTTTAATGAGCTCATTAGTAATAAAAGCGTGTGCATTATTTTTACACTTTTTCGTCTGTTTTATTGTATATGACTTTTTTGGGGGGTAGTAGGGTGGGGGTGGGGATGTTGGATTGAAAAACATCGAGACAGGGAAGATAGAAGATGGGAAAGAGGATTTATCAGTACAGCACCAATGTTGGAGTGCTTACAATGAAGAAGTCAAGTGAGGAAAGGCAGAACAAAACCCAAATAACGGATTTCCCAACAAACTTGTAGATAATAAACAATGGTGCTCCATGCTGTAGTGGAATTGTTCGAGTCATCGAGTGCTCTCTCTCTCTCTCTCTCTCTCTCTCTCTCTCTCTCTCTCTCTCTCTCTCTCTCTCTCTCTCTCTCTCTCTCTCTCTCTCTCTCTCTCTCTCCTCTCTCTCTCTCTCTCTCTCTCTCTCCCCTCTCTCTCTCTCTCTCTCTCTCTCTCTCTCTCTCTCTCTCTCTCTCTCCCTCCTCTTCCTCCTCCTCCTCCTCCTCCTCCTCCTCCTCCTCCTCCTCCTCCCCCCCCCCCCCCCCTCTTTTCCCTTGGTTTTTCCGTGTTTCCCCTTGTTTTGCATGCTTCTACTGACCAAGTCTTCTGTAACCTTTGCACGCATCTGATAGAAATAGGGTCTTGTGTTGAAGACCATATGATAAGAAAGGGCGTCGAATTTATGAGCGGTGCGACTACAGCTGGACGTACTGTGGTCGGAAAGAGTACATCTCTCCCGCGCGCGCGCATACACACACACACACACACACACAAGCACGACACATTCAAAGACGCAAATGTACACATACACCCATATACACACATGTATACACTCGCAGATACACGTAACACGCACATGCAAACCTATATACACGCACATACGCACACACCTACGCGCATACGCGCGTATCAGTCCCGACCACACCTGATTCCAAAGTTCCTGTGCTGTGGCAGTGTTCCCTGACGATTTTGGTGCTCCGCAACATGTGAGCTTCTGAATATAATGCAATGTGTGTACAAGAACATGCTTCTCTGAGAAGTGAAGTGTTGTGCTCGAACAAGGATGAAAAAGACTGATGGTGTTATATAAATCATCAGATGTTGCATAGTAATTCATGGATTTACTAACTGGAAATGTGTGCACATGTTGCCCTGCTTAGTCGCTGATTACGTCTGGTGTCAGAAATTGCTACCTCTTTCCCTTTATTGCTATTTTTGTTTATCTTTGTCAATGTTGTCTTCATTGACTCGCTTTACCTTCTGGCCTCCTTTGCTTGATAAGTGCATAGTTGTCTCCCTTTGCTGAGAAACCTAGGTTGCCTCCCCTGCTTGGTGCTTGTTATATCCAGGCGACTTTTCGTATTCGGCAGAGATTGAGTTTTCCAGTGACGGTGTTCCATGTGTTTGCGTGTCAGTAATGTTTGATTTGCTGCAATATTACTGCACATATATTGTTGCTTATGTAAATGTCGCCTCATATTGACACTTCGTGTTGTGGATGACAGTAGTTGATAAACTGTTGATTTTGACTGAGTTTGGACAAAACGAGAGAGTAAACTTCATTCTCAATCAAAACTTTAGTTTTAATGTAAAAGTATTGTGCTTGACATAGGTCATGGTATAATTTGAAGGAAAGATGATGGTTTGATGGATATAATGATGTACAGCAGACAGAGTGTGAATAAGTGCTATCAGTTAAAAACAACAATACAAGAATCTTTGAAACGCTGGTACTGAATACTTATTGTTCGTGTTTTCAAATACATAGAAACAAATAAGCACATCATGAAGTTAACCAGCGTGAGTACGAAAATCATGGTGATATAATGACAACCGATGATGATGATTGATGATTGATGATTATTGATGATTGATGATTATTGATGATCGATGCTTATTGATGATGATGATGATGATGATGATGATGATGATGATGATGATGATGATGATGATGATGATGATGATGATGATGATGATGATGATGATGCTGATGATGATGATGATGATGATGATGATGATGATGATGATGATGATGATGATGATGATGATGATGATGATGATGATGATGATGATGATGATGATGATGATGATGATGATGATGATGATGATGATGATGATGATGATGACGACGACGACGACGACGACGACGACGACGACGACGACGACGACGACGACAACGACGACGACGACGTCGACGAAGAAGAAGAAGAGGGAGAAGAAAAAAAAGTGTATATCTGTGCCAATGAATGAATCAGTCGACACCAACACAAGACCACTCCTTTGACACCGCCTTACCGTGGCAGCGTGCTGACGTGTCTCCTTGTTGCAGATGAGAGCCGACAGCATCCAGGACCTGTCTCTGTCCCCCACGTCCCAGTTCTACCCGGGTGAGTTGTTTAGACAGCGAACCTTCTCGGAAGTCAACACGGGCCTGGCCTCCGTGGCCAAAAAAGTGGGCCTCCTCTCCAAAGCTCGCTCGGTGGCGCTAGGTGGGTCTCCCTTTCTCTTGGCATCGGTGTTCCCGCCTTCCTTGAGGATCGTACGCCGTCCTCGCTGCTCGCTCGCTCGCTCGCTCCGTGTCCGCCCGCTGGTCTGCTGTTGCACCTGGCTGATGCTGATGGATTCAGTTCGTTCTTTGCTCTACACCTCAACGCCCCTGATGCCGAATTGTTTTTGTTTTGGCGTTTCTTCCTTTCTTTCTTTCTTTCTTTCTTTTTGCTGAAGCTGCTCGTGCTGCTGTCAGTTCGTTTTCATGCTTCTGCTCCTTTGATTTCCTTGTGGTGATCGATCGTCTGTTGAACTGTCCTCTGTGTATATGTTTGGTGCGGCACTTGTTGAATACTTTGATGAGTTTGTGAGCATAAACTTCACTAAGCTGAACGTCTAAGGTGGTGCATGATGTGATGCAAGTTTGGTTTTCGGGATAATGGACTCGTTAGTAAGTTATTAATAAGTAGCTTGTCATTGGTCATGGCTTCAAAGATTGTGGTTGGACAATGCAGCTGCCATCCACGACAACCTCCTAGAACACCGGAACTAGTGACAGTGTCTCTTCAATGACCTGTAACTGTGGTGGTATGCAGGGGTATTTGTGCTCTTTCGATGTGACTTTCGTCGGGATTTGGTAGCTGCTGGTGTATGTAACTCTCTTTTAAATGTTGGCATTGAATGTTATTAGTATACGTTCTTGGATTCTGCACTTCAGCCTGTATCAGACGGTCGATATCGAATGACTGTGGCTCTCATCTACCCTTTTGCTAAAGTTTATAGTTCAGATAGCTTCAAATGCCATGGTGATTTCTTGCCTCTAGGACTTTGCTGCAACTTGGTTTCTTCGAACCTCTATTCTTCTTCGAATTTTTAGCTAAGGGAAATTGCGTGCGAAGTGCTTATTGATTTTATGATTCTTGTGCAAGAAGTTGGTCTAGTTTTTATATTAGGGAAGGCAGAGCGTGTGTGAGCTTTAGTAAAAAGAAAAAGATGCAGAGCAGTGCCATATTAGGTTGACAGTTTTGGTCTATAGCTTGTTAGTCTCTCTGATTCGAAAAGGGAATGTGTCACGAGGCTGCCCTTTCTTCTCACTGTGCTGCTATTTCCTGAAAGGCCCAAGGAGTGACAATAGTTTCTAGGGAAAGTGTGCTTGTTCGTGAATATAGAAAGGGGAACGTAATTGCTGAGTGTTTATGGTTGATGCTGCTTG
>JAWQFJ010002581.1:30361-32861 GCA_034096865.1 Theodoxus fluviatilis
GGCAAGGTGCTCCACCCACATTGCCTCTACTAGCGAGAAGTAAAACCGGTCACTGGGCGCTGCACAGCGGCGATCGGGGATGAAATTCCCCCAGGAGAATTTCCTCAACAAGAACAAAAATAAAGATTATAATGATAATGGTTATTATTATCATTGTAAAGAGAATTTTTCTTTCAAGTCACGAAGCTGAAACCTCCCTGCGCGTTCAACAGATGACACACCCCGTCTTTCACTCCACTCATGTGCTTCTCCGTTCGAAACTGTTTCTGAAAGCTGGAGTGATGCAGCACGGATTGACTTTCACTTCCAAAGCATGCGTTGATTCGCAAGACTTCTGGTCATGGCACGTTCGGATCTATTCCTGAATGTCGGTAGTTTCATTCCATCGAGACAGGCTCCGCATGCCTTTTCGAATAAACTTTTGTCATCGTCATGATCTTCCCCTACAGGACATGGACGAGGAGGACATTGCGCCCACCAGCAGCAGCAGCAGCAGCGGCGGCGGCAAGTCCAAGCCTGTGGAGGCCGTGGGAAGCGCCGACTCCGACGACTTCCAGGACTTTGAGTCGTACCAGAGCCAGCAGCTTCGCCAGGGCGAGACCACCACCACCATGACCCACTCCTCCACCAACGACAGCCTGGCTGAAGCCCCTCACAAGGGCTACACGCCCAGCATGACCTCCAGCGGCTACGGCTCCCAGGCCGTGTCCACCCTGACCCTCAGCTCTGAGGACTCCCTCAGCATGCGCAGCATCGAGGAGCACAGCGATCGCGCCAAGGCGGTCAACAAGCTGAGCAGCACCGAGACGAGCGGAGACAGCGATCTGGAGGACAGCCGCGAGGACAAGCCCCAGGAGTCCAGCGCTGCCAAGGTCGAGGACGACAAGGACGCCGACACCAACATGAGTGCCGAGAGCGACGTGGAAGACGGAGGCGCCGAGAATGGGAAGGATGCTGCGATCACGGAGGAAGCGGAGGAGGACCAAGAACTGGTGTCCCAACGCCAGGTGGCTCGATCCAACTCCCTCCTGGACGAGAGCGTGCCGGAACTGGTTGAAGCTCCCATGGACGCCGTCTCCTCGACGACGGCGGTGTCGGAACCTGCCTCTGAAAGCCAGACCGACAACATGGGCAACCTCACCGAGAACTTCTCCTCCCTCGAATCCGCTGGTCCCAACGCCGGAGAGAGCGGCGGCAGCTCCCAGGGAGAGGCCGACCCTTACAGCGTGACTGCCCTGGAGGAGCTGGAGCGGTTCCACGAGAACGAGGAGGGCGACACCGACTCCATCGACAAGGGCGCCTTTGAGGACATGTGCGATGAGCAGCCATCGTCCTTCAAGCCCCACCAGGACGCAGACACGGCAGCGTCCGCCTCGGGGACGTCCAACTCGACGACGCCTCGAAGCGACACGTCCACCCCTCCGCTCAAGACTGTCGATGCTGACACGAAGCAGACTGCTGCTGGGGACAGGACGATCTCTACCCCGAGCACCCTCGCTCTGTCGTCGTCGGAGAACATTCCAGCGGCTGTGAGCGGCAGCCAGAAGGCAGGTGAGGACAAGGGCGCCGTGCTGAGGAGGAAGGGGTCTGGGAACGACCGTCCCCGCCCTCTGTCCTGCGTCATGTCCCCACACTCGGAGTCCCTGGCGCGCGCCCAGCAGCTCCAGGGAGAGCTCAACCGCCGCAGCAGTCTGCACGTGTCCCAGGACCAGCTCACAGGTGAGTAAGTGGGGAAGAGTGGCTGAGGATGTAGGCTTTTGAGGGACTGACGGATGAAAGGAGTGTTACAGTGGATACCATTTGAAAGTGTTCTGATGAGTGTGGACGGATTCTAGTCGAGGAACGCGTTGGCGTAGGCCTCATTGGATGAGGGTGGTAGGAGCCAAGTCTATGCAAACACGCACGCACGCACAATCCCTTTTGCTTTTCCCCATGCCGTCGTCGTCGTCGTCGTCGTCGTCGCCCTCCTCCTCCTCCTCCTCCTCCTCCTCCTCCTCCTCCTCCTCCTCCTCCTCCTCCTCCTCCTCCTCCTCCTTCCTCCTCCTCCTCCTCCTTCCTCCTCCTCCCCTTTCCTCCTCCTCCCCTTTCCTCCTCCTTTCTCTCCTCCTCCTCCTGTCCTCCTCCTCCTCCTTTCCTCCTCCTCCTCCTGCTTTCATCCCCCTCCTCCTCCTCCTTTCCTCCTCCTCCTCCTCCTTTCCTCCTCCTCCTCCTTCTCCCTCCTCCTCCTCCTCCTCCTCCTCCATCCTCCTCCTCCTCCTTCTCCTCCTCCTCCTTTTCCTTTCCTCCTCCTCCTCCTTCTCCTCCTCCTCCTCCTCCTCCTCCTCCTTCCTCCTCCTCCTCCTCCTCCTCCTCCTCCTCCTCCTTCCTTCTCCTCCTTCCTCCTCCTCCTTCCTCCTCTTCCCCTTTCCTCCTCTTCCCCTTTCCTCCTCCTCCCCTTTCCTCCTCCTCCCCTTTCCTCCTCCTCCCCTTTCCTCCTCCTTTCCTCCTCCTCCTCCCCTTT
>JAWQFJ010002581.1:37861-50361 GCA_034096865.1 Theodoxus fluviatilis
TGATTTTCTAATATTAGTATCAGCATGTTGATGTCTTACGTCTTACTTTTAGAAAGATGGACGTTCCTCAGTGCATGGAATCCCCAGCCCTCTGTTTGACTATTGAAAGGAAGGAAAACTTTTTTCAACATGGAACAGTCCACATGAATAATTTATGCTCATTGTAACTGTACTTTCCCTGATCTACAATCTTGGATAGCATTTGTGTTTTCTTTTAGAAAGTCACATTATGTTTTGGATGAGTTTCTCCTCCTCGTATGATTTGAAATGTTAGTTCCCATTCACCAAGTCATTTTACGGG
Source organism: Theodoxus fluviatilis (assembly GCA_034096865.1). NCBI lineage: Eukaryota > Metazoa > Mollusca > Gastropoda > Cycloneritida > Neritidae > Theodoxus > Theodoxus fluviatilis. Next base: position 38,163 of record JAWQFJ010002581.1, read on the forward strand.
GGAGTTTTCTTCATTCTGCTTTGACTCTATACAAAGACCCTTAGAATGAATTTTCTCTTTTCTGAATCAAATTCTGTATTTCTTTGTGTTCATCGATATGTTTGCATTTTTCATATAGAAGATGATGATGAGATAAATTTGGTTCCTCTCACATGTTTGTGACATCAAGTTCTCTACCAGATCCACTCAGTATGGATGATTTTGACATTTATCATCACACATTAATGAAGAATTCTAATTTTTTCATTGACTCGTGATGTGCAAATATTTTTTGACGCTCTTGTGAGTATGCATTAAAATAACCTGTCCTCTATGTTTTCACTGTAAATGGATACCAAATTCAAGTCGACATGTGCTCTCAGCAAGAAATTTAGACAATGCTTTGTTTATTGTTCATTCTGCATTTCGTGGGGGAGGGACCTTTGAAGGGGAAGCTTGAATGGGAAATACGAGGTCAGGCAAGGGAGCTTTGGATAGACTTCATCCCTAATCAGCATGACTTCAAAGCTGGGCTGGTCGTTTGTCTGCAGGATGGTCAAGTTTCTTGCTGCCTAGAAATCGCTCACCAGGATTCCTAGGGAGTTGATTTTGTATTCTGAATAGAAAAGGACTCCTTATCTGCTCTGCATGTGGTTGAAGGTATTAGGTCTGAGAAAAGGTCTCAGTTGGATGCTGGGATTCACTGATACGTCAGTGGTGTGGTACACAGATGTGCTTTGCTGATATTTGAGTGAGGAAGACACCATGTTCAGGATGCACCCAGAGAGCAAGAAATTGATATGGGGGGAAAACTGCCTCTTTGTGGAGTCCAATCCTGAGGTTTGCCATCAAAAAGGAAGACAGATAGTTGACAGCACCAGTCTCAAGCCCGTAGCCAACTGCAAGTGTGAATCTGGATTCCTAAAGGATAGGCCAGCGACTATAACCTTTGCCATAGGAACTGACTGTGATCTTGGGCATGGGGTGTGGGACTTATGTCCATGTACATCTCATAACCGCACAGTTTATGGCTTGAGGTAGATGGAGTAATTTTGTGGTTCATTTGTCATGTATTGATGCACTGTAGATGCCCCCTGCAGTTAGCAAGCCGCAACTGTACATTCTGCATCACTTGTGTCTATGTACAATGCTTTGCCAGTGTAACTTGATCCAAACCATGCACATACTCTATAAAGCTTAATCAAGGTGTTTTCTGTACTTCTTGACTTGCTTGGAGAATATATCAGACCACTGCCTGAAACCGGCTGCTTATTTGAACAGGACCAGAGGCCGGGCATAAAAACCAAAGCCTGTAATAAGTAAGGACAGGGGATAACAGTCAACACGATTTACTTTGCAGCCATCATAGGCATCTTAGGAGCAGACTGAGTAAAGATACAATGTTATTGCTCATAAAGATACTGCACTTGCACGTATGTACTGCAGATACAGGAAGGCTAGATGTTCAGGCCAGTTCTGAAATCCAGGGTAGTATGAAGGACAGATCCTAACTAAATTTTCCAGGCGTGAATTCGTACCCTGCTCGTTGTCGAGGAGTTCTGAGACTAGCAGTGCAGTATAGCGATCTGCTCTTCAGTGCATTGCCGGTTATTTATCAATGTTCAGCACAGGTACTTTCGCTGCTTATGATCATGTGAATTAACTGTGTTTCTGTGCATAAAATTTTGGATGTTTACTTAGTCGTCTTGGTACATAAGGGGTTGTTGCCATATTTTGATCTCATAAGTTTTGTTTGTTGTTTGTGTGTGTTAAAGAAATGCGGAGTAGAGCCTATGTGCACATTTAATTATAATATATCCATATGTTTCAGTACTCCAAGTTAAAGGAAAAGATTAAGTTACAAGTTAATTCATGGTTTCGGATAGGTGATGGTGCTCGTTACCTGCAGAATTATCATTACTGATAATCTGTTGATTTCAGTCTCGGGCAAGCTGGTGGTTTGTAGTGCAGATCAGATGGAACCTTCCTAGTTCGGGATGCTCAATGACGAAATCAAAACTCCCCGGGTGCAATACCGTCAAGACGTCATAATTGTTCAGGAAACGTTGACCAGGTTTCATACAAAAGTTGGTTGTGTTGTCTGCTAGGCCAGTCTCGCAGGCCTCGCATCGTCATGGTTTCTGTGATTCTGTGTCAGTTTTCTGAACCTTGCAATAATTTTGGCTGCGACGAGGCCATTCTCTGTTGAGTTTGGTGTTTTGCATTCCTCAGTACACAGTTACACCAAACGTGATCGTCCTTGATTCGGGTCGTTGTTTCCTTGGGTAGTCTGTGTTGTGTACCGTGATACTTTGTTGGTTGGTGCAGACGTTGTTAGAGTTTCTTGATCGTGAATCTGTTCCGAGATTTGTGCATTTTGTGTGTGTTGACGACCCACTGTCTGTGAAAATCTTGCTACGGACATGTACATCCGCAGGTGATCTCTTAGGTTTGCAGTTTCTTTTTCCAGGCAAGGTACGGTGTGTTGTGAAGATCTTCCAGTCGTGGAGGTAAGACATACAGCAGTGCAGGCTCATAAGTTAACCTGGCACAAAGAAGAAAGAGTTGGCTGATTGTTTGGATTTCAGTGGAAGCAAGAGCTGGCTCATACAAACAAGGGTGTATATAAAGTTGTAATTAGAATTCACGATCAAAGTGTACAGTTTCAAACATGACCATCTCGGTGTCTTCTCCATCAGTAGCTCATTTCCTGTGCACGAAAGTGAAAAAAAAGTCATTCTAATCTCTTGCATCGCAGGTATACATCACGTGTTTGTCAGTGGTCTCATGAAGGGAAACTCGAGAAACTTCCTTGGTGTCGTTCTGGAGTTCTCCCAGTGCTACCGTTCAAATTCTGGTGTCCTCTCTTGAACTTGGTGTAAAGGACGACTGATTTCAACAGCTGTGCCGAGAAATGTCTTGCGCCAGAGCAACCCATTGTTCCTGTTGTCACAGCTGTTCCCTCTCCAATGCATCGTTGTGAAAATATCCATCTCTCAATAAATTGACAATGTTGTGACAGTGGCTCACGACTTGAGAACATTTCCTGATTTTTTTCCCCCTTCTCGTTCGTTTTGAGGTTTTCTCTGAGAAATTATATTTTAGAGAAAAATGAAGTCTCAATGTTTGTACAATCTCTCCATCGTGTCTTAGATGTATCACAATGTTTGTGGAAAATCAGACCACCCGTTTTCATCGCCAAGTAATGATGAGGGTTTCTGTAATGCGCAAATTCATTTTAGCTGTTAGTGTTATGCTTGGCTCAAATGTTGTGGTAGACATCGTTGTTGTGGTCAACATTCTAGCTGTTCGCGAAACATTACTGCCTCAAAAACAAATGCCACAAGGGAAATCATTAAACTACTGAGTAGTTGCGGTGACATATTTCCGTGATCTTAGTGGTTGTGGGAAGAGTGTCCCTTGCTTTAGATGTGAGTGATGTCGTCAGTCAGCTGTCAGTGGTCATCACTGAGTTTTCGTGTTGTTAAATTCATCGTCCCAATCCTCTCTCTCTCTCTCCTCTCTCTCTCTCTCTCTCCTCTCCTCTTTCTCTACCCCCCTCTCTCCTCTTTCTCTCCCCTCTCTCTTTCCCCCCTTTCTCTCTGCCCCTCCCCCCCCCCCTCTCTCTCGTCCAAAGGTGCTCTGTTGGAATTATCTTGTTTTTCTTTTTCCGTTTTATGGGATGGGTAATTACAACTGCACTAAGTACATTGAGCTCTTCTGTTTGGTTTGCAATTCTTATAAAGGCCTACGAACATACAATTTATCCGCTTGTGGTGAACTATCTGTTGGGATGAAATACAATGGATAGGCATTCATGCTCGAGGGAGAGCCGCACTGTACATGTTTTTACAAGCACTCTGCCTGGCATGGAAAGGGCGGTTTCATGGGCGTTCACGTGGAATATAACACCGTGGCACTATTCTACAATCAAGATACTGCTGCCTACTGCCTGCTGGAGTTTGTTGATAGTGATGATGATGTCCATTAGTTATCTTACCACCTCCCAAAAAGCACTTGTGTATATGTTTCTTTTGTACGTCGTAGAGTGAGGTTTTGTACTCTGTTACCTTTCGGTTGTGTTGTGAATTATCATGGAAACATATCAGTTTGGAGGCTGAATTTGTTTGACTTAGTCTTGTTTCATAGTATAAACTTGCTCTGTTTGTGTGCGCTTGAATCAATGCATTTTAAAGAATTTAAGAAATTTACAGAATTTGCATGAAAAAAACAGTATTTAGTTTCATTCATGGTTGTGCATATTAAATAACTGTCTTTTCAGTTCTGTACTGATTTTGTCTCAAGTTAGGAATTCCATGGTGGTTGAAATTGGAACGAACATTTTTGCACAACACATTAATGCACGTGCTGGAACTGTTGAACTCCCTTAAGCAATACAGATATCAAGCTGTTCTATCTTGAATGCAATGATAACTGCCCATGCTTCCCACCCACACAGTCCATGTCATGAGAGACCGGTGGATCACCACCACATTGCAAAACAAGTTATTATGCTGCTACTGTCTGGCCAAACTGCAAAAAGCTTTTCTGCATGTATCAACCACATTGTAATTTTGGTTTCAACCTGTGGAAGAATTCTGCCTTTTTTCTATTTATGTTCACCAAACATTACAAGTGTATAAAGAAGCATTACTCATAGATGTAAGCCATGCAGTGTCTGTTTCAGGAATACATTTGTACTTAAGTTTTTTTTAATTTCCTGCTCTCATTATGTTGTGTGATTTCTTTCCTGACTCTGTAGGTTGTGAAGCCATATGTAGTAAGATGCATATCTGGCTTGTTTTTTGGATCTCTTTAAATTCCTTTCTTAAAGCTTTGTTGTCTTTTGTTTTTGTTCTTTTCAAAGTCTTGGAACATGCTTTCTCTCAGCGTTCAGTGAAGTTACTTGAGCTTCTGCCTTTTAGGATTTTTATTGGTGGAGCAGTGCTCATATGGGTGGTTTTTTTCTTGTCTTGTCTCTCTCTCTCTCTCTCTCTCTCTCTCTCTCTCTCTCTCTCTCTCTCTCCTCTCTCTCTCTCTCTCTTCCTTTGTGCTGGCTTTTTCTGTATCTCTTCAGAGCAAGGGAACACCACCAGTTTTGATGAGGGATTTAGCAGTGTGTAAGTTATTGCGCGCTCTTTCCTCCGTTTCGTCCTCGCCACTCCGTGCGAGGACTTTGTTCCCTTGCTTGGAATAGGACTAGCGCCTGTCTCTTTCTCCTTTTTTCACAGCTGTGGAGGTACTCTTTGCTGACATACAGTCCAATTCTAGGCCATGGCTAGATGTTAATAGGGTTTCTTCTTGTCAAGCTTTCCTAGCAATAGGGTGCTTGCTTCAGATATGTCAATCCGTCGTGTTATTTAATTCGTGATATGTGCCGAGGCCAGTAGTTCCTTTGTTGTTGTTTTTTCTCTAGGTCTCCAAACGGAGTTTAGACCAACTTGAATGCTGATATTTTGCAATAATAAGTGTTGTCCCAACTCTCTTGAATCTGCTCATCTGAAGGAAGGAAAAAGATTCTGAGATAGTTGATGCAGTCTCTCAGACAATGATATTTGTGGATGTTTTCCTTTGTTGTTGATTTCTTTTTTATTGTTAATGGTTTGTTTTTTTAATTCTCTCTCCTTCAATTTGCATATGCTGATGGCTTTCTCAAATTGTCCATTCCAAAACCTTGCGTCAGTGTTGGAAGTATATCTCCCTGCCAACATTTTAGCAGTGGTCATACCGTGGTTCACTTCTGTGCAAGCCATTGAGCTTTCTGGTGAAAGTGATATTTTCAGCATTCCATATTTAGAGCTTGATAGATGCAAGGCAGATGGTGGATGAGCTGATGGGTAGTTTTGAAACAGTTTGGGTGGGTTGTTTTTTTTAAGACTATTTGGCATGGCAGTCTAGTGCATTTGCTCAAACTTGAACAGAATTTAATATCCCAAGGATGGGGTATTTCAAGTCAGATTTTCCATAAAGAGAAACACTGGAATAAGCTGCTGGCTTCTGTAACTTATCATTTCTGATGAGGCAATGACAATCTCTTTAGACTTTATATTACACTTGTCCCCCCAAAAAATTATCTCTGCATTTGGCAGCCAACTGTTTGAAAGTACTTAAATGGGACGTATTCCGTGTCATGAGCTACTACTCCCAGAGTAGGTCAGTTATGCTGAATGTGCTGGAAGTGGAAGGTTTTTGCTTGGAGCCTTGCAACAGTATTGCGTTAGCCTGTCACTTCACAAGCTTTTCCTCAATGGTGATAAATACCCTGCATTTGGGGGCACATGCAATGAAGTTGTCTGCTGACAAAATGATCAAGTTGCACCGAATTGCTTCTGAGCTGAGCAATATGATTAGTTTGTTTTTTTCCCTCGGTCATATATTGATGATGAAATGTTGTGCAATTGGCTTCTTGACCTGCTTTGCATAATGTGACCCAATGTTCACTGCGGTGTCCGCCATTGGTTCAACGTGCATCTCAAAATGAATCGATGGAGTCGCATTGTGCATAGACAAGTACATGTATTTGTAGCTTTTATCGCATGCTTGGCTGGATCATTTGCCAGTGATCAAAGATGATTATTTCACTGTGTTATGTTTGACGTGGTCAGGCGGCAGTGGTAGAACGGTAGGGGAAGGGTGGGGAGGGGTGTCACATGAGGGGGGAGGGGGGGGGTTATATGTGAAGTCACAAGGAGTTAGCTAGGACTGATGTGCCATTTTAAAATCTCATCTCTAAATGTACACGTCACCATGTGTCACTGCTTGAAAAAATAAACAGTCACCTAGAGAAAATCAAAGTGAGGCTTTGGTGTTCCTTCTTTCCTTAGGATTCCACAGAGATTAGATCACACTCACCAATAGTGGTGGTTACGGTAGCCCAACAGACCCGATTTTTTTTCTGCCAACCCTAAACTTAAAACAAGAAGGGCAAAGCCCATACGACTCACATGCTTGACCTTGACCTTTACATGACATTGACCTTCAGGTGACCTTCAAGGTCAAGGTCAAACAACTAAACCTAGCAATGACATCATATACAAAGAACTGCTTTACACATTTTTCCAACCAAAATACATGTGACCTTGACCCAAGGTCAAGGTCATGCAACACAAAGCTGTTAATTCAAGACATAGGAAGCACAATGGTGCTTATTGGCACTTTCTACCATGAGATATAGTCACTTTTAGTGGTTGACTACCCCATTTTGGTCACATTTCATAAGGGTCAAAGTGACCTTGACCTTGAAGATATGTGAACAAATGTGTCTCATGATGAAAGTATAACATGTGCCCCACATAATTATTAAGTTTGAAACAGTTATCTGCCATAGTTCAGGGTCAAGGTCACTTCAAAATATGTATACAATCCAACTTTGAAGAGCTCCTGTGACCTTGACCTTGAAGCAAGGTCAACCAAACTGGTATCAAAAGATAGGGCTTGCTTTGACCTATATACCACTTGTAGCCAAGGTCGCCATTCTCAATAACGTGGGAGAAAATTGGGAAAATGTGAAAAATGACTGTTTTTGAGACCACATTTATGGCTCCTGTGACCTTGACCTTGAAGCAAGGTCAAGTCACTATGTATGTTTTTTGAGGCCTTGTCATCATACACCATCATGCCACATTTGGTGTTGATAGACTTAATAGTCTCCGAGAAAAATCCAACGTTTAAGTTTTTTACGCCCGGACGCCCGGACGGACGGACGGACGGACGACACGGCTCAGTACATAGACTCACTTTTGCTTCGCATGTGAGTCAAAAAATTAATCATTTTTAATAAAGGAAGAGAGAAACAGACGGTAAACAATTAAAATGTGTGCCTTCTCATCTTCCCTGCCCTATGAACACTCAGGGAATCTACTGTTCAAGTTTCAAACGAAAAAGAGCATTTACAGTTAAAGTTCGGTTTATACTCAATATGGCCTCTTCTTAAAATTTGAAAAACAAAAAAGTTTAGGCTGACCTACTGACACTAGTTTTTTGGTCGTGTTACCTTGACCACAGTCTCATTATCCAGCCTGATGCAAATGCTGTGGCCCAGTGGTTAGAGCCTTGCATAACCACAGTGTCATTATCCAGCCTGATGCAAATGCTGTGGCCCAGTGGTTAGAGCCTTGCATAACCACAGTCTCATTATCCAGCCTGATGCAAATGCTGTGGCCCAGTGGTTAGAGCCTTGCATAACCACAGTGTCATTATCCAGCCTGATGCAAATGCTGTGGCCCAGTGGTTAGAGCCTTGCATCTGGTCGGTGCAGTATTAGACGCAGCAAGGTTTCCAGAGTCGCATCCTTGAGCAAGGTGCTTACCTCACATTGTTTCCCCCACCCAGGAGTAACACCGGGTACCTCACATTGTTTCCCCCACCCAGGAGTAACACCGGGTACCTCACATTGTTTCCCCCACCCAGGAGTAACACCGGGTACCTCACATTGTTTCCCCCACCCAGGAGTAACACCGGGTACCTCACATTGTTTCCCCCACCCAGGAGTAACACCGGGTACCTCTGAGGACAGTGATGACACGCTGTAGTGCAGTTAACCTTTGCATGCAGCAGTGAGCCGGGATCGGGTTGGAATCCTCTCCAGGGAGTGGAGTTGGTGCTGGTGCCTGACTTTATGCACCTTGTCTGTCTGGCACATTGTCCGTCTGGCACCTTGTCTGTCTGGCACCATGTTGTCAGCTGCCAGTCAAAGGTTCATCAAACGGCCCAGTGTTCAGGGGGTAACGTGAACAGCATTTTGAGACCCAGCCTTGTGTGTTACATTGGTGTATAAAACCCCACTCTTACTTTCATGTCACTAACCCAGAGACAGACACTGTGTGTGACGGGAAAAAGTGTCAGAACTTGGGCATGGACTGACCTGCCATCTCTAAGGGAACGTTCAAGTGCTCTAACCTCTGAGCTATTGAGGTCCTTGACATAACGTGTCTCCATTGATTATTCATTGCCAGCAATCCTTTTTTAATTACATACATTATTATAACAATTTAGGTACAACTTGAAACTTCAAAACAATCCCAGATCCAAGCACTGACAGATCATGCATGAGTTAAAGAAGAATGTGATGAAATAAAATAGTATAAATCTGGTACACGCTTTATTTTCCAAAGCAAATCAGGAATAAACTGCAAAAGTTTGGCCCTTAAATGCAAACAGGCACTGCTCCTCCAGGTGGGAGGAACACCTTAATATGCACTGCCACGTGGTTCTTCAGCTGCAAAGATCATTCTAGAAACACCATCACACTAGGGTTGCATATTTGAGCTCTCCTCACTAAATCTGCTCGGAATGACTTTCAGTTGATTTCTAAAGCTGGCACTCTGCACAGGAAACTGATATGCTTCGAAAGTCTCACTTTGATAACTGGCATATTTCAATACATTCAATTATAGTGATAACAATCATCTATGGCTACTTCTGTGTACAAGAAAAATATTTATTGCATAATCACATGATAAGCAGTATGAAGAATCACTTTAAAATGCAACATATTAATCAAAAGTGCAAATATAAATAATAACAAGTGCCCTCGTCCATCAAATGAAAACAACATGATTTTTGTGACTTTTTCTATGAAGAGTCGTCAACAAGTTTAGTAGTCAAGTGACCAACAAGAAAAAACACATCATTTTGATAAATGGCAACCAAAAAACCCCTAAATCTTAACATTTTCTCTGTCCATTTTACCCACTCTTAAAATTATATAGTTTTATGACACAATTTGAAACTTTTTTTCTTCTTCCACCTTCAAGAGTAAACTGGGGAATAAAACGAAAACAAGACACTATTGACCAGGATAAACACAAGCACACATGCACACCTACAGTAGAAATGCATACAGGCAGCTTGTCTCTCTGCCAGCGGTCACAGTCTATGAGAGGTTTTTGTTGAAGAACTCGTAGACTCGGGACAGAGCAAGCTTGGTGGCCTCCGCGTTGTAGTTGGGTCCTGTGGTGTTGGTGAAGGCGTGGTCACAGTTGTCGTAGGCGAAGAAGACAAAGTTGGACTGCAAGAGACACATCAAAAAGAGCTCCTGCTGATCTGGGTTTGGTGTCAAGGAGGTGCAGAGAAGGCAAATTGTGGGGTATGTAATTTTTATGATGATAAAATACCTCCCTGTGTAAGTGTACACTAAGCATTTGACTTATACACATCGTGATGCAGATAAAGATAAGTTTTTGAAAACTCTCTCTCTCTCTCTCTCTCTCTCCCTCCCTCCCTCCCTCCCTCCCTCCCTCCCTCCCTCCCTCCCTCCCTCACTCCCTCCCTCCCCCTCCCCTCCCCTCCCCTCCCCTCCCTCATCCCTCCCTCCCTCCCTCCCTCCCTCCCTCCTCCCTCCCTCCCTCCCTCTCTCTCTCTCTCTCCTCTCTCTCTCTCTCTCTCACTCTCTCTCTCTCTCTCTCTCTCTCTCTCTCTCTCTCTCCTTACACACGCACAAACACACACACACACATATACATGCATGTACACACACACACACACACACACCAATATGCATATACATATACAGGTATACATACACACACATACACACACAAACTCTCTTTCATACCCCACCACCACCAACCACCTTACCCCCCCCCCCCCCCCCCCACCCCCCCCCCCCCCCCCCCCCCCCCCCCCCACACACACACACCAAAACTCCCCCAACAAACACACACACTCAGAACATAACCCCTTCCCTCAACAAACACACACACATACATACACACAAACACACACACACACACACACACACACACACAAACACACATACACATGCACATACACACACATACACACACGCACAAACACACACACACACACACACAAACACACACACACAAACACACACACACACAAACACACACACACAAACACACACACAAACACACACACAAACACAAACACACACACACACACACACACACACACACCAACCCTCCATTCCTACAAGAGCCCACCTTTCCAGTCATCTTGGCCTTGAGGGCCTCCTGCTCCTTGGGTCCAGAGAAACCCTCCACGCTGTCCTTGGCACCAAAGTGGCACTGCAGGGGCTTGGTGATGGTGGCGACATCACACAGACCCTCTCCAGGAATTCCGTAGAAAGGTGCCGCTGCCGACACCTCGGGCACCAGGGCAGCTCCTGCCAGACTGAGGGCACCTCCCATGCAGAATCCCGTCACCCCCACCTGTGGAATGGAATCACCCATTACATGTGTAAGTAGAGAGCACAAGGAGAGCATAAAACCCCCACCAAGGTAGTCACTGTTTCCCTTCCACGTCCTGTATAGTTAATCAAGGCAGGATGCTTTGCTACCCAGACCTGACACTACAAAGTGTATTTCACTTTAGTGGCTGAAATCATCTCTGAGTGCAGAACGCATAGGCCGGTGTCGTCAATAGTTTGACGTAATCAACTTTGTGATTTGCGGTAGAATTTCTATATATCAACAGGAAGTTCCTTTTCACAAGTTTCAGACAATATTTTTCCTGCTTTGGCTTGTCATAGATGTTGACCCAATACTCACTGCCACACAGAGGGGAAGACTTATAATAGATGTTCACCTTATACATGTACATTCAAACTCATCCACACACACACACACACAGAGTTTATCATTACTGGATTATTAATTTCATAGAATTTCTCTTAGTTAATGTCCCCCTGTGGGTTTGGGGTAAGAACTGACCCACCGCGTCTCCCTACGCGATTCGTAAGAGGCGAATAACTAGGGACACCGTGACTTGATTTGCATTTGCTCTAAACTGTTTTAGTGATTTTCGTGTTTAATGGCCTTACATAGCCTACTAAGGCTGATAGGCCGTAAAACACTATCCATCCATTCATCCATCCATTTTCATTAATGCTTGTAATTTCACAACTAGATAACAGATAACTTCAAAATTGTAATGGATTGTTCCTTGGGTTAAACTCAGACCTTCCACCAAATTGTATCAGAATGTATTTCAAATTTTCTGATTTATATTGCAGAATAGCTAACGGACCAAGGGTAAAACACAACCTCCTTGACAGAGATAAAAATCGCTTGCTCTGTGGCCTCCTGAAAGAACACCACCCACAGCGTTCCCTCCCTTCATGCAAGAGGGCGCTGCTGGCGGCCCTCCAAGCATGTCCTCTATGAACATGCTGGGTTTTTTTCATTATTGTAATATGCACGAATGAATAAATAAATAACGCTGCAGTTCAAACATTTCATTTAGTCGTTTTCCTTAC
>JAWQFJ010002581.1:55361-62861 GCA_034096865.1 Theodoxus fluviatilis
CAACAAAAATGGGCTGGTTCGGATTTTGTTTGAGGTACACTTTACAAAGCGAGGTACAATGCGAGTTACTACGTGGTACGGGGTCACACGAGAAAAGGCACTAAATTCAAACGCCAACTGGTAGTGAAAAGTATCCCACCTTCTCAAGCTCCAAGCAAGCTCCCTGGATAGCGAGTGACACAGACGGGAACAGAGCGCGAGGTTTATATACCATCCGCCCCTGTCTGCTAACAGGAAGCACAGAACGGCGTCCGAAGGCAGACCACTTCAAAGAAACTCTCGTCTGCTCTCCACGTGCGAGAAAAGCGGATTATCTCCCTCGACTTCCTTGATAGCGGTGGGTGCACGTTTTGATTTTCGTCATATTCTTCGCAAGGCTTATGAGTCGTGTGAATAATTTGAGAGAGAAAGGCGGCTATTTCTATTTCTTCACTCAGGCAGAATAGGGAAAAGTGATCTGTCACTTTGTGGGACGTTTGTACTCTTGTGATGTTTTTCGGTCATGCTTGTTTCAGTGGACATTAATAGATAGGCCTACATAGCAAGTCCATGATTTCCCCCTTGGAAAAAAAAAATGCAGGTGTTGATTTTTGTCCCTGTGACCTCAAACGAAATAACCCAATCTTTCTTCGCCTACAGCTGAGAACAGTCTGAGGGATTCCTCACAGCATTTTCTCTTCAGTCTTCGAAGTTCCACATCGCTAGCTCTATTCCTATAGTGGAGCGAGGCAGGTGAAGGATGGAGTGAAGGATGGAGTGACAGACAGACGATGTATCATGGAAGATGAATGCAGGGTTTCAGTGAAGTGAAGAGATTTAAGAATTAGAAGAAGAGGAGAAGAGAGATAGGAAGGGGGAGGGAGAGCAAAGCGGGGGTGTGGGGGGGGGGGGGGGGGGGGATGGGTGGGTGGGGGTGAGGGGGGTGGTGGTGGTGGGGGAGATGGGTAAAATCTTTTTGGATTGCAGGGAGGAAAGGGGTTGTTGAGGGATTTGTTGAATTCGAAACTGAGAGTAATTTTAGAAAGTTCGAGTTGGAGAGGTTCTCTTTCATCTAGCCACCGCGCCTCTCCGAAAATTTTCCCTTAACATGTCGATAAACATTGAGAATAGTTTTGTTTTCATTTGAATAAAATGACGATGCGCTCATGACAACTCTCCCTCCCCCATCCCACTCCCCACGCTCTCTCTCTCTCTCTCTCTCTCTCTCTCTCTCTCTCTCTCTCTCTCTCTCTCTCTCTCTCTCTCTCTCTCTCTCTCTTTCTCTCTCTCTCTCTCCTGCCTCTCTTCGTCTTATTTTTGCAGCAGCTCCTCCTCCTCTTCCTCCTCCTCCTCCTCCTCCTCTTCCTCCTCCTCCTCCTCCTCCTCCTCCTCCTCCTCCTCCTCCTCCTCCACCACCCCACCACCACCACCACCACCACCACCACCACCACCACCACCACCACCACCTCCTCCTCCTCCTCCTCGGCCTCCTCCTCCTCCTTCTCCTTCTCCTCCTCCTCCTCCTCCTTCTCCTCCTCCTCCTTCTCCTCCTCCTCCTCCTCCTCCTCCTCGTTTCCCTCTGCTTCTGAAGCTGATGCTAGTGCTTGTCCCTGACTGTGCAGACAGAACGTCAGATCTGACACTGACACTAACACTGACACTGTGCACCAACTCTTCACTTCCTAGTCAAGCCATGCTCCTGCAACCAGAGGCAGAGACTACGATCTTGGTCAGTTTGCACTTGGAACATCACATCCATAACCCAAGCCTGTATTATATCGCACTCAATATTCGCCTGCATCCTTCCACTTTCGCTCGAGTCACAGTCGGTGACGAAAAAAACCACACTAAGCAACAGCGGGCATCCGAAAGACCCTAACTCGTGTTTTATCGGTTCACGAGGCCGAACCGTAATCCGCTCCAAGCAACTTCTGACATGCACTATCCCCGTCACCACTCCATAACCTCCGCCCAGTGTCGGCGAAACTAGCCTCACTTCCGCTGCAATGGCGCCAAACGGATTAACGCTGTAGGTGCACTCGCACTAAGTCAACTTTATTGGCAACTATAACTGATGCTTTCCCACTGATTCGAGATGTTTAGGTCGACAATTGAACGTGTAAGCAGATCGGACTCGGGTTAATTCGGAAGGAAAAAAGGCAGTTCGTGAACTTTCAGCCCAGACCGTCACAAGGCAGGTACAGGTTAAAGCAGGGCATTGAGACTGGCCAGTGACATATTTCGTGGATTACGAGTCGGACAAGACACGCGCCCACCTCACTGGGAGGAAGGCAGACCAAAAGCTCATCACTCAACAGAATTCTAAGGCATCGTATTGCTGTGGGCATTGGAGATGATGGAATGGTTTCCTCCAAAGGTACCTCTTGTGAGTTGTGGGTTAGAACAGATCCTCCCTATGCGATTCGTAGCAGGCGAGTATCTTAGAAAATCTCAACTTGACTTACTCCAACCTGCGCCAGTGATTTTCGTGGTCAACCGCCTTACAATAGCTTTCAAAGACTGAGTGGCCGCAAAAATTTCATTCATCTTCAACTTCATCTTCACTCGCCGAAAGGTTTACATGTTCGCTTGGCATAACCTTAGCGCCTGGCAGAGAAGGTTGTCCGTGCTGCGTGAATCCTGAAGCTGCATCCTTGGGCAGAGAAGTCTGATTGCTTCTGTCAGCCCTGACGTGGAAGCGAGCAAGATAGGCGGGGACACACGGAAGTCGGCTGCTCCGTGCAGATGCGCCTAGAGACAAGGGGTAGAGAGAGGCGTCTCCCAGCTTCACAGGAACCTGATCGAGCAGGCACAGAGGAAGGCCGAGCACAAGGCAGATACACCTTCGTCAACCTTCATCTGCGAACGCTGTAGCCTGGACTAACACTCTCCCAATGGTCTCCATAGTCACAGCAAAAGCTGTGGCCTGGACTGACTCCATAGTCACAGCAAGCGCTGTAGCTTGGACTGACACTCTCCCAATGGTCTCCATAGTCACAGCAAACGCTGTGGCCTGGACTGACAGTCCCCCAATGGTCTCCATAGTCACAGCAAAAGCTGTGGCCTGGACTGACACTCCTCCAATGGTCTCCATAGTCACAGCAAACGCTGTGGCCTGGACTGACAGTCCCCCAATGGTCTCCATAGTCACAGCAAAAGCTGTGGCCTGGACTGACACTCCTCCAATGGTCTCCATAGTCACAGCAAACGCTGTAACCTGAATTGACACTCCCCCAATGGTCTCCATAGTCACAACAAACGCTGTGGCCTGGACTGACAGTCCCCCAATGGTCTCCATAGTCACAGCAAAAGCAGTGGCCTGGACTGACACTCCTCCAATGGTCTCCATAGTCACAGCAAACGCTGTAACCTGGATTGACACTCCCCCAATGGTCTCCATAGTCACAGCAAACGCAGTAGCCGGGACTGACACTCCCCCAATGGTCTCCATAGTCACAACAAACGCTGTGGCCTGGACTGACAGTCCCCCAATGGTCTCCATAGTCACAGCAAAAGCTGTGGCCTGGACTGACACTCCCCCAATGGTCTCCATAGTCACAGCAAAAGCTGTGGCCTGGACTGACACTCCCCCAATGGTCTCCATAGTCACAGCAAACGCAGTAGCCGGGACTGACACTCCCCCAATGGTCTCCATAGTCACAACAAACGCTGTGGCCTGGACTGACAGTCCCCCAATGGTCTCCATAGTCACAGGAAACGCTGTGGCCTGGACTGACACTCCCCCAATGGTCTCCATAGTCACAGGAAACGCTGTGGCCTGGACTGACACTCCTCCAATGGTCTCCATAGTCACAGCAAAAGCTGTGGCCTGGACTGACACCCCCCCAATGGTCTCCATAGTCACAGCAAACGCTGTGGCCTGGACTGACACTCCTCCAATGGTCTCCATAGTCACAGCAAACGCTGTAGCCGGGACTGACACTCCTCCAATGGTCTCCATAGTCACAGCAAACGCTGTCAACAGGACGGGACTGGTCCCCAGCAGCACATAGCCTTGATCCTCAAGAAGTGGCGGACTCGTGTGCAAGACAGAGTAGATTGCACGACTCTGGTTGTGCACCTGTTTCATGATTGGAGTAAAGTGAACTGGGACTATGAGGACTTGTTGTGCTGTGAACTGTGACAGAAAGGACTATAAATGGTGTGAACTATGTCTGTGACAACAAGGATTAACATACATGTGAGAGTGTGTGTGTGTGTGTGGGGGGGGGGGGGGGGGGGGGGTGCATGCGTTATGCGTTGATGATCGTGTATGTGTGCTGTGTGAGTGTGGTTGTTGATGTGCATGCCTGTCTCTTGTTGGTCTTTCCTGTGATTGTGTTGTGATGCAGGATGAAGAACATGATTGGGGGGGGGGGGGGGGGGGGGGGGGGGGGGGGGCTTGTACATGTGTTATGGTTGAAGATCGGGTATGTGTGATTGCGTGACGATGATTGTTTGATGTGCATGCTTGTGTCTTTGTTCCTTCTGTGATTACTTGTTGCGGTGTAAAATGTTTCTCTATTAAATTGAATTGCCTATGATGTAGCGCTAAATGTGTCCTATCTTATTGTGTCTTTCTGTTTTGACTCCATAACTTGAGCGATGTGATTGAGTTAATTAATGTTGAACTTCTTGTACGTTTCTGTTTTTGTATGTATGTATTATGTTTTTGCCACCGACAAAACGAATTTCCTTGTACAATGAGGACAATAAAGTATCTTGTATCTTGTATTTTATGTGCGTGCATGCACACGCACCTGTCTCCATGTCTCTCAGAATGCCTGCGTCATTACATTAGCGCGGGCGCGCGTGTATGTGCGTGAGTGTGTGTAGGGTGGGTGGGTGCATGCGTGCCCTAGCACGCGTGTCTCTCTCTGTGTGTGTGTGTGTGTGTGTGTGTGTGTGTGTGTGTGTGTGTGTGTGNNNAAACAAGAGACACCATAATATGACTGTTGGTGGTTGATATCACAACTTTATTTCTTCACAAATACAATTTATCGCTTGAACTTTGCAAAGGGAGGAGAAGATGACAGTTATCAGCAACAAGACGAACACTGATTCTTAAAGTTAAAATGTTGCGAACTGTTTTGTTTTTCTTCTAGTTGTACTCAAGCTGTTCACAAAAAACTAAAAGAGGGCAGATGTAGATGTTTATGTTTATTCATGTAACAAGGCATTGTGGGGCTTCCGCCATGTTAGGTCACCAGTAAAAAGAACGCTGAGAAACCTGAAGCAGTTTGTCTTATTCCTGAATGCCTGCACCTCTGAACATTTCTACACATAGTATTGAAATAACATAGTGTGTGGCATAGTGATGCTGGTGCCGATACAATACATTTGATCATTTCAGCCGAAATTTCGTCTCCTCCTGTTGATTTGCCCAATTTCAACCTGTTAATGGCCTGGGCCCGTATCCAGAACGGCGATTTATCTTTTTAACACTCGATTTATCCCCTAACCCCGGGTTATCTTGATCGGTTAGATAAGGTACGCTCGTCAGAGGATCCTAGGTTGCGCTTTGCTATATATGCTGGTTTCCAGCCAAGGGAGAGCGGAACAGACAGTTGGAATCGTCTGAGATTAGAGATAAATCGGGGTTAAAATAACTCGCCGTTCTGGATACGGCCCTGAATGACTTCCTCACGTGTTATCCCATTATCTAGGGAGCATGTTTCATCGCGGACTTGACTAATTAAGGTATGATCTATCGCACTCAATCCTGAATCGTCTGGAGCCGACAAAAGATCGCGGAAGTGATCCCTCAAGGAATCGCACGCTACAGGACACATCGTAGGCGATTTTGAGTTAACTTTACGCAGTTGCCTCCAGAACGTTCCCGAATCATGTATTCTAAGTTACGAGATCACTACCCTACTCCTGAATAAACTATTTTTATCCTTTATCATTCTGAAATATTCGTTCCTCTTTTTGTTGTACAACGACATTACGAAACTTGAATTAGACCTGATGTAGCAGCGATATAGGTGACGTACGTTTTGTTTGGATGAGACACAGTCCTTATCAAACCATGGCTGTTTATTACGATTTGGGCCAATTTTAAACACCTTTCTCATTGATTCTGCTGCTTTCAATAAGCAGTCGTTGAAATCATACAAAGCTTTTTCAAAGTCTTCTTCCTGCGTTAATTTCATCTCACTAAGACCACATTGCTGGAAAAGGTTAACCGCCGTGCTCCCAAACTCGTCCGCTTTACTCGGGTCCCAAACAATTTTACTGATTGCTACTGGGACATAACTGATTTGTCAACGTGTCACCACCTTCTAGCAATAACTCCAAACTAAGGTGCATTGTCAGGACATTTTCTCTCACACACAATGATTTACAATGTTTCATGAAATTGTTTGAAACAATGAAATAATCAACCACACTATTACCTTCTATATCTCCAGCAACTGTGCCGTTCAAAATTGACAGGTCAAAACCTAGAGAGATTGACAGTAGTGCCTGGCCAAATTCGTTTACAGTTTCATCACGAGAATTTCTACTGACATAAACATCGTCGCATCTGCTATTCGAGCCCTCAAGATTACCTGCATTGTAATTAGCGGTTCGGGCGCTCAAGTCCCCGCAGATTAATACGTCAAAATCTGCATAATCAGTAAATAACTGTAGTAAACACTATTCCAATTTTTGAATTCCATTGTATCCACCGATTGACTCGTAATAAGGGGATTCCACGGGGGGCACATAAATGCATATCAAAATAACATATCTGTCACCACGAAAAACTCTCTATTAATTCTAAACACAAGTAGATTGTTGAATGAGTGCCTCAAGACAACTACAAATCTCATTACGGAATGGCTGAAGAAACAGATCACTCCTCCCGATCTCCGACCTCGTTCTGAAAGTTTGAGAGCAGGTGAGACAGAACACCTAAAATGTCTATCAATGAAGGCGTTCTCAAACCTTTCAACGAAAGTCTCGACAAGACAAACGATGTGAAAACCGAGCAGGTAGTCCAGAAAGTCTGGGTCTTCCATTTTAGACAAAATGCCATTCACATTCCACGATAAAAACTTCAAGGAACATTTACCTGTATGTAATGGCGGTAGTAATAGAGCCTCGGCCACCGTCCTATCTCATTGCCGAGTCCGTCCGCTGTTGCGCTGCCCGGGAAGCAGAGCGCGTTAGCACGCCGTCACGCCCAATGGTCCGCCCACGCGTGACGCTCTGCTCGCCTCCATGAGGATCGGCGATGTTCACTGCTCTCCTCTCCTGTAGCTCTCTTCGTTGTTGGATAGTCCTGTCGCTGGACACGCCGATGTTCCTCTTTCAGTTTCGCTCTACAGCCCAGTATGGCGAACTTGACAGAGGTCCTGTTGAGGGAAGCAATGAGCGGACGAGTTTTCCCTGGTGCGGCTTCTGCAATCCTGTGTGCTCGTCTGACATCGCTCCTCTCGAGCTGCTGTGGCAAGACTTCGTTGACCGTCTGACGAAACTTTTCCTCGCTGTCTTCGTGCGTCTCCTTTTCGTCTTTATGAATTCTGTATAGAA
>JAWQFJ010002581.1:67861-103114 GCA_034096865.1 Theodoxus fluviatilis
TCCATGATGCCGCTGAGTAGTCGTGGCTTCTCCATGTACTAGGGCATGGACACATCTATGACTAGGGCTATTACAGTTACTGTTGTCGCGAGAGTTAAGTTATGTATCACAGGGAATTCTAGCTGGACCTGGCAAACGCATTGGCCAGGCAGGGCGGCTTCCATCCTTAAATCTCGCAGGTACAGCTAGGTGTCCTCACTACTGGTATGCTGTTCCCTCGAGCCAGCTTGGGCTCAAGGCAGAATGTATTTAGAGTTTCGATCGTGGGTGGGGCATCTCTATTGACCCCCCAACCCCACCCCCATGATGTCGTCTTCTTCGACCCTGAAGCATATTGCTCTCTCGCCGGCGGGCACTCCAGGAGGAAGTGGGTCATTTCAACCTAAAGTCTTTACTGCTCACTGTGTGGCGTAGCTTTAATTGTATCCATCTATGGTTACTCCGTGCCATTCACCATTCCATGCACCTCCAGGCCAGGCTTCAACAAGCACAAATGTCTGTGATATGCTGTCCCTTCGGGCCGGCTTAATTGGCACAGGACAGAGTCCGCAGTTTCACGGGCAGGGTCAAAGGGCGCGCAGGCTCTCTGGGGAGAACTGCCCCAACGTGGATTCTCTTTTGGCCCAGGGCTATATTACACTACACACCGGCCACCCATCGCCCGCTGCTATCTCTGGCTGGGTGAGAAGTGTGTTGTCGGCAAGGACGCAGATGCCTGATGACCCTGCACTTCCTGTGTCGCCACTGCGTATATCCTTGTTGTTGTGTCCTGCTTCTCGTAGGACCCAGGCAGGGACATCCCCTTTAGACCCAATTGCTCATTGTTCACTCTGACCGACGTACGTAGCCGTGCGTCCTTTTGTGGCTGCCCATTGTTGCACGTACATTCCGGTCTGTGTCTGCCCGTCGCCGTTGTCTCTGCAAGAACCTGGCTGATGCCCCAGTGGAAACTGCAGGCCTACGGTGTGTGTGTGTGTGTGAGTGAGTGTGTGTGTGTGTGTGTGTGTGTGTGTGTGTAAGTGTGTGTGTTGTGTGTACGTGTGAGTTGTGTGTATGTGCGAGTTGCGTTTGTGTGAATGGCTGGCGGCCAGTGCTTCTAGAAGTGCGATTGATGACAAGCCCATGGTAATTTCTTCAATGTACAAAACTCCGATTTTTCTTTATAGGATTGATTTGTTGTGGGAGTAAAAATTGATCAGGAAAGATGGGTAAAAAAACATTCTAATATAATCTTTGTAGATTGTCTGGAACATGGCACACAAAGGCAAGTCAATAAATATCTGTTTGGTACTGGTAGGCTCACATCCTGTCAGGAGCTCACACTCCCTCAAACCAACAACGTCAAGTTTAAAAGACAAGCGAATAACTTTTCAAAGTAGGTTTTTGCGGCAGATTTTATTTCCCACCAAAGCAGTGCAAAATCTGGGTATGAAATTTAATGGGCAAATAGCTGCGATTTCATTTTGATTATCTTAATAACAAATATCACCTTTCCAACTCCTCAACAATGTAAAAAGTAAAGTATATGCTTCTTTACAGTGCATAGATTAATTTCATCAAGAGCATCAAATCTGCTGCATAGCTTCCCATCACAGTGACAACAACACCACTTTAATAATAGATGGCCTTTGCTGTCAAAAAAGTATTGGTACTTTGTTAACAATGGGGAAAACTTCCCTGTAAGTTTGCAAGAGCAGCATCTTGTCTTCAGGATAAAAAGTATTGCTCACATAGTTCAACAATATCATGGCATTATGGGTATCGTGCTATCTTTATACAGTACTATGATAAAAACCTCATCATGCAATGGGTATAAGAAACATAATACAAAAGAAAACGATGGTGAACTGACTTAGAGCTTGGAAGACAAGAGTCTTTTCCTGGACAGTTCCAACCCCCTGTGGGTTCGGGGTAAGAATTAACCCACCGCGTCTCTCTACGTGATTCGTAAGAGGCGAATAACTAGGAGCACCGTGACATGATTTGCGTTTACTCTATACTGCTCTAGTGATTGTTGGGCTTAGTGGCCTTACATAGCCTTCAAAGGCTGATAGGCGATAAAACACCATCCATCCATCCATCCAACCTGGACAGTTCCAAGTCCTTGAGAAATCCCCATCACTGGTTCAGCACATAGCACTGTTCCTTACTGACCACAGCCACCACCACTGCATGCAGACCAACTAGTTCAGTGACCCCGAGGTTGGAGATGACATGAAAAAACAGGCAATGCACATACCCTATGCAGTCTGTAAGAAAATATAAATTTCTATAATTATAAATTTATGTGAAGCTCTATACAGATATCAATCTCTATTCAATTTATTTTTTACACCACAGTTCAATAAATTCTAATTATCTAAGAAACTTTGCTCGTTGGAATTTAGGCAATCAATGTGAGCTACAAAGCTAGGTTCTGCTAGTTCAGCAGCCAGGGGTTCCACTGCATGAGTGAGCACTGAGCAATTTTGGCCTTACACGGCACTCATTGCTGTGATTCAACAGTCACAAACATCAGTGACTTCACAGAGAGCTCTGGAAGACTGCAGCACTTTTTTCTTGCTGCAACTGGAGATTAATACACTTAAAATGCCAATTCCAGTCAGAGCACCATACTTGAAAGAAGAAATTTATGTTTACTTACCCACTGCACTACCAATATGGAGCATTACCAATTTATTAGCATGCATAGCATACAGAAATATTAATGATTCTAGACAAAATTCATAGTCCCTACACATAAAATTATTGATAACTTCTGCATAATATAGCATCTATGAGCACACACAACACAACAATAGTCTGTTGTAGAAACAACTGTAGCCTAATCAACTGCTTCAGCATCAGATATTACATTCAGTTTATTTCTGTGGGTCTGTGTGTCTGACTGTCTGTGAATTTGTCTGTTTGTGTGTCTGTCTGTCTTTCACGCACGCACACACACACACACACACATACATACCAGCACACACATATACATACATGCGCACACACACACACACACACATATACATACCCGCACACACATATACACACACACACACACACACACACACACACACACATGACACCTGTCCTTTGGTCCCAAATCTCCACAGCTAACTCTCAATCCATAGAAGTATGACAGTAAGAAAGGATCAAACACAGCTGGCATTACACCTGCATAAAAGGCTTGAGAAATAAACAGCAATAAACACCTTCCTCTGTATCGCATTTGTTCAGCAGAAGCTATGAAACTTTCATCTTGGCACATGAACAACACCAGTAAACTCCTCTTGACCATACTCTAAAAAATCTTGAAGACTTTATTGCCCCTAGTACATGTACTAGCCATTCATCTGACACAATATAAAATACACTCTGACAAAGATGTGCATGCCCTCCCTAACTGTAGTAATACGTGTACTTTTCTTTATGTATGGTATACAACATAAAAAATATATTCATTTATGTACATACAAAGACACTAATTACATAACAGCTCTTAGTCCACTGCAGCTTTTAATATGATACTTGCACACAGTGAATAAGATGGACATAAAAGTAACAACATCAACAAAACAGTATGCATTGATAACACCCTGGGGAACCTATCATCATATATGCAGACTATGTAATTCCAAAGCTGACATAAGTTTTGCTCCAAAATACATGCTTCATTCTTCACACACATCTATCATGAGAAACTTATTAGGCCACACACACACAAAAAGTTGTGGTTACGGTATCCCTACTGATCCTGTTTTTCCTGCTGACCCTAAACTTCTTTTTATCATGCAAAAAAAAGAAAAGAACGTAGAAACTGACAATAAAAACCGCTGGCGCTGAACCTCCAGGTTTTGGCACTATTTAAAAAAGATCGGGTTCGAACCCGCAACCTCTCGAGAAAAGAGGAGGGGAAAACACACATACACAAAACCACAAAAAACCAGGTCGGGTTTGAACCCACAACCTCTCGAAAAAAGAGAGAGAAAAAAGTTTCAGCGCACGCATGGCCAAGAGTTCAATGCTCTACCAAATGTGCCATTGAAAACTGATATGGCTGAGTGTTTTTAAAGCATCTATAACGTTCTTTTCCGTAAACCACCGCAAGATTTTGAACATCTCATATAAAGACCATGTCACGAATGAGGAAATCAGCAACAGGGTCAGGAGAGCAATTGGACAGCACGAAGACCTGCTCTCAATCGTGAAAAGCAGAAAGCTGAAGTGGTACGGTCACGTGTCAAGAGGCAGTGGGCTGGCCAAGACCATCCTGCAAGGTACCGTACGCGTACCAGGTGGGAGAAGGAGAGGCAGGCAGAGAAAGAGGTGGGAATACTACATCAAAGAGTGGACAGGCTTGACCTTTGCTGTCTCACAGCGAGCCACAGAGGATAGAGATCGATGGAGGAAGATTGTCCGAAAGTCATCAGTGGTGCCTCAACAACCAATCTCAGGGTTAAGAGACTGAACCAAAGACCATACATTAATAAGACCGCACACTCGGCTGATTTTAGCGAGATTTCCGACAGAGTGATCTCCCCGTTTTCGCGTGTCTCCCCCAGAGCGCTTGTGCGAGATATGTTGTATAGATTATGCCACGTGCGTGAGGAATAAAGTTTAGTGAACGAATAGCAGAATGCAAGTGCGTGCAAGGGTTTTTATAGTATTTCTTGACAGCGATATGTGTGTGAGAAACCGTTTGTTTCGTAATTTGTAAACATGAACAATAATTAACCGAGTGCATGGAGAAGCGAGCGTAAACACTAAAATGAAAATCCCCACACTAAACTAAAGCTGGGAAAAGGGTCAAGGTGTCAGTAAACTATATCTCTCATAAAAGATCTATACACAATTTTCTCCACGGAAAAACACGTCCCTAACAAGCTGGTCTAAATAAAGAAATAAACACCGGACGCATAATTATGATCTACGCCTGGCCTGAGCAGCAGACGATCGAGCAGCATAAAATGATAAACGCGAGAAGAACAGAAAAATCAAACTTCGTAATTTGTGATGCACAAGATTCCTTTCACTGTTGAACCTCAGGAGAAAATACTGTTGTTAAAAATGCTGAATTTGTTAAAAACTGTGATGACAAAGACAATGCAACGTATGTAAATCCGTACCTCGCTTCGCGTAGTGTAAAAATAGCCGAGTGCGCGTCTTAGTATGAAACGACTAGGTACAAAAACGTCCAGGATACGAAATGACACGCATCGTAAAAAATCCTTCTTTCACCTTCACCGATGTTCTCGAATTTATTCTCCTCGCATTGATTCTATAATAGGATCCATGCTGCTCGAAAATCTCCTGGCAAATGACGTCACGTTATTCGACGTCAAATGATCACGTCATAGATTTTGCAAATGGAGTCTGTTGTATCGTTTTCATTGCAACACCAAAATGTAAAAAAGTCACTTTCTTTTCAAACCTCGATTCTGAAAATTTGATAATATTGAATCGGACCTAACTTCCAGTCAGTGTGCAAAATCTCAAGGAAATCCGTCCAGTAGTTTTTGAGATATAAGCCGTGGAGTCGGGACAGACACACACACACACACACAGAAAGACAGACAGATAAAAACCGCTGGCGCTGAACCTCCAGGTTTTGGAGAGAAAAAAAGAAGATCGGGTTCGAACCCGCAACCTCTCGAGAAAAGAGGAGGAAAAAACGCACACACACACAAACACAAAAAACCAGGTCGGGTTCGAACCCACAACCCCTCGAAAAAAGAGAAGAAAAAAAAAGTTTCTGCACAAAATCGAACCTGGTCATGCATGACCAAGAGCCCAATACTCTACCAACTGTGCCATTGAAAACTTGTATATATATGAAGCATTTATAACGACCTTATCATAAACCCCCGTGGTTCGTATTTTGCACTGTAAATTGTACAAAAATGGATGATAGCATGAACTGTTTGGTATTTCATACGGATCTAACCCATCAACGTCAATATTCTTCTCGTAGTATCGCATTTTGGCGTCTGCTGGTAGAGGTTCAACATCGAAGCATTTTGCTGAAGTAGGATAGATAACTCTGTTTGACTCGATGTCATTACGCTGAAAATTAATGGTCGTTGTCCCCAACATTTCCGGGACAGGGATTGATTAAATCATCATATTTTTGTGACACTGAGACCAGACCATCAAAACAATTAGCACTAGGCCTTGAATCAAATCGTCGTACGAGATCTTACGTTGACTGCAAATGTACAACAGTGCCGAGTGATTGTGTCGACATTCAGTTAGTTTGCTAGGTGATTCCACTACGACAACGGCACGATTCTAACACATCATGAAGAAGGCTGAAATGGTCGGTGTCGGTGGTCGTTGTGACTTTTGACCGGTACTGTACTCCATGCACCTTAATGGTCCGTGTGATTTGGGTGTAATCTTAAGCTTAACGATGTTTATTGGCAGTATTACACCCGAATCACGCAGCTGAGTGCGAGAATCTGGGTCACGTGTCGGCGTCTATTTTCATGGCTTGAGAGTGCCTGGCTAAAGTGCGTTAGAATCGTGCCCTTTTCACCCTCATTCCAGGCTTTTAACCAGCGAAGGCAACGATCTAGATGGTACATATACTTTACCGGTTTCACAAATGGAATGAATTTGACGCCAACACAGTGTGGTATCGCTTTTTTGCGTCTGCTGGTAGACGTTCATAATACAAAGAAGCCAAATGTTGTTTTGTGAACGTAGGAAAAGAGTTTGACTCGATTAGGCTCTTACATCTATTGACTATCGAGGGAGGTGCTTCCGAGTGTACGAAATCCATTATCCTGAAAATTCTACTTGCAAATGACGTAACGTTATTTGACGTCAAATGATCACGTCACAGATTTTGCAAAATGGAGTCTGTTGTATCGTTTTCATTGCAACACCAAAATGTAAAAAAGTCACTTTCTTTTCAAACCTCGATTCTGAAAATTTGATAATATTGAATCGGACCTAACTTCCAGTCAGTGTGCAAAATCTCAAGGAAATCCGTCCAGTAGTTTTTGAGATATAGGCCGTGGAGTCGGGACAGACACACACACACACACACACACACAGACAGACAGACAGACAGATAAAGTCTGTAGGACCTCCAGTAAACCTGGAGGGATAAACAACAAACTGCATGCTGTCCCATCTTTCCTCTCCCATGATTACTTGGGGAATCCACTATTTACATGGGGGGAAAAAAGAAGTATGTTCAGCAGAGAAACTTCAGTTTTGTTCAATCTAAAACGAAAACAAACAAAAAAGTTCAGGCTGACCTACCGACCACCCCTTTTTTTCGTTTGGGGGGGGGGGGCAGCATGTTACCATAACTACAACTTTTGGGGGTCATCTTATCTGCATTTCATGTCACCCCAGGATCAAAATTTGCATGGTTCATCTTGACAATCAATTGAGAGCCTCATTTAGTGGCGAGAGCTATGCCATGGCCATTAGCACTCTGATTCTGAATCATCCTAGCACCCTATCATTACCTCTTCCACACACTCCATCATTATCTCTCACTTTCGCATCTCATTCTAGCAATCATTCATAAGCCTCACTGAGCAGTGAGAACCATGGTGAGCATTCCATCCTCTCAGAACATCCACCATACATACATACTTTCTACAGATAAACAAAAGCTTCATTCAGCAGCAGCGAGAATATGGTAGTGTAGTTCATTATCACCATAGTGCCCTGCCAGAATTCCAGTCAGCACACTCAGCTTTCATTGACAGCCACAAGTCTCACTCAGTAGTGGCAACCATGCCATGAGCATTCCATATCATCTTGGGACCCTGCCAGAACTTGAGTCCTGAGATGAGGCCAGCAGCTCTCTCCCTCTCATTGCCCAGGCAATGGGACACATAGCGCACACCGTCCACCTGGCGGTCACGGTTCCGATGCTGGTGCCCATAGACATGGAGGACAGAGCCCAGTTGTCTCAGTTGAGTGTCAATGATGTTGGCACCAGCATAGCGAGTGAAGTTGAAGGTGGCCACAACACTGTTGCCATCTGGCATGGCTGGCAATCCCAGAGCCTGGCGCTCACTCATCATCTGTCCTATCTCTGCCTCTGATGGTCTGATGAGGTCTCGGCGTGGTAAGAAGTGGCTGAAGGTGACGACAGGCTTGTCATACTGCTGGTTCAGTGCAGGGGTGTTCAGGTCTGCAAAGTATTGGGAGCGTGTCTTTCCTGGGGGCAGTGTGTGCCACTTGCACATGTGGTTGTCCATCCACATTTTCTTCTGCTCATCCTCAGCTGCAAGATTAGGTCCGGGTCCATACAAAGAGTCTGCTGCATCCTCCTCAGGCTCTGCATACCATGAGAAGAGGGGCACCACCCAAACATCTGTCTCGGCACTCAAGGAGAAAAGCTGGGGACTTGTGCCCACCCCAATCTCCTTACAGAGGTCCAGGATTTGTTGGAACTTGTTGATGGAGTCTCCAGTTTCAGAATTTGTCTTTATCCACAGCTCATGGTTACCTGGTGGAATGGATAATGGATGATTCACATAAATTCATGAGTGAAAAATGATGCAAATTAAATTCCAAAAGCATAGCGAGTCTCACATGTATCATTACACAATGAAACACAAGCAAATCTTAATTTCCTAATGTAAACACACACACACACACACACACACACACACACATGCACTTACACACAGAGGGAAAAAATAGTCAGGAACTGATAAATGACATCAACCAAAAGCGAGAACATCTCAGGGTTTGTCGACGAAATCCTCAAACCGATTGTTAGGCGGATACCAAGTTTCTGCCGGGACACCACCGACTTCTTGGACAAATTAGCCAAGATTGGGCCTGTACCAGAGGGAGCTCTGCTGGCCACCTTGGATGTCTCGTCTCTCTACACGAGCATCCCACACAGAGATGGCATCGAAGCCATCGCATCCGTGCTGAACATGGACAACTGCCCATGCCCTGGGATGATCCTCCAGCTGGTCCGCTTCATCCTCGAACACAACACCTTCACGTTCGGTGAGGATCGATATATCCAGGTGCATGGCACCGCTATGGGTACCAAATTTGCTCCGCAGTATGCGAATTTGTTTATGCACAGGTTCGAGGAGGATTTCTTCGCTACACGGGAGCTGCGACCAGACCTCTACACCAGATATATCGACGACATCTTCCTCTTTTGGAGCCACGGTGAGGTTTCACTGAGGCAGCTGTACCAGGACATCAACAACGCCCACCCCACCATTAAGTTCGTCATGAACCTTTCATCTGCCTCCGTGACCTTCCTTGACACCCAGGTCTCTATCAGAGACGGAGCGCTGTCCACCTCTCTGCACAGGAAACCTACTGACAACCTGCGGCTACTCCATTTTAATAGCTTTCATCCGAGACGTACCAAGGAGGCGATCCCTTACGGTCAAGGACTTAGGATCCACCGGATCTGCTCGGACTCGAATGATCGTGACCGACATCTGCAGCAGCTGGAGGATGCCCTCCTTCAGAGCGGCTACCACAGTGATGCGATCAGACATCAACTTGACAGAGCTACAAAGCACAAGCGCACTGATCTCGCCAGACGACCCCATGAATCGGAGGGTTACAGGGTCCCATTCGTGGTTCAATACTTCCCGGGAGCCGAGGGACTGCGACACGGCCTGCGTAGGCTCCAACACCTCTTGGCGGAGGATCCTTACCTCTCCGAGGTGTTCCCAGCTCCTCCTCTCCTGGCGTTCAGGCAACCACCTAATCTGAAGCAGTTGTTGGTACGGAGCCAACTTCCACCTTTTAGCCCTACCAGCCCCGGAAGCGTGCAACCCTGCAACACCCCCCGCTGCCTCACGTGCAACATCATCTGCCCAGACTCGACCGTCACCCGAGACAAGAGCACCTACCACATCAGGGGACACTACACCTGCAGCTCCAATAATCTGGTATACCTGATCAGATGCCGCAAAGAATGCCCTGATGCTTGGTACATCGGTGAGACGGGACAGACTTTGAGACAACGTATGAACGGACACAGGGCCACAATCAGGAATCACACTCCACTCCCGGTGGCAGAGCACTTCAGCAGACAAGGCCACACCGAGGTTGACCTGAGAGTTAGTGTGCTCACGGGACACCTGCAAGACCCACGACGGAGACGTGTGGTCGAGCAGCAGCTCATCAAGCTTTTCGGCACCCACGGGGCTGGACTGAACCGTGACCTAGGGTTCATGAGCCACTACTAGTGACTCCCGTGCCCCCACACTTCTTGAGATTCATTCACCCCCTGTGACCGTGCTGTGACATACCTTTCCCGTGCATAACGCCACCTGGCACTTGCCTCCCATGATTCTTTCCACGCATGCACGGTTGTTCTTGCAGCCCTACAGGTCTGATGACCTCTGACTTCTTTCTTGGGCTCTCCTTGTCCCGAGTCCCGCATGCGGACTACGCCCCTCTCCCTGTTTTTGTCTCCCCACCCCTTTTCCCGTTACCCGCCGCCGCTGTTCATGCCTGTACCCCGTGCCGCATACCCCACTCACTCGTTTGTTTTTGAACTGTTGTCACATTGCTTATATGTAGCCGAGTGCGTAACTCGCTTTCTCTAGACTACTGATGATAGATGCGCCTTAACTGACTGCATCCCCCACTACCCCTCTTTCGATTAAGTCTGCTGCATGTTATCCCTGTAATTTTTTCGCCTTCTCTTGTTTGATTGTATTGTCTTTTATATTTCGTGCTTTGCGCAGGTTTGATATGGTGTGTTAGCTTATCAGCGCAACGTTAGGTTTTGTGGTACTTTATTTCTAAGTGCAATTTGTGTATATCTGTTAATCCTTATAGGCTAGACTTTATTTTTGCACTTCTATTTAGTTACTTTGTGATACAGGTGGATTTCGTTGCTGGGCATCGGACATTACGTCATTAGTGGTGCGACGTCAGATTTGGCAGACTCGTTCAAACATATCCTTTTATTTCACTGAAGAAGGAGCCTACTTGGCCCCGAAAGCTCTGAAATACAATTTTGAAGTTGGACTAAAGTCTCCAGTACTTCTTTTCTACTCGTTTACGAGTCCAACACCGGCCTCCCGTTTTCTAGACACTGATTAGATGGTGACTTCAATGGAAACAAAGATACGACAGCAGCCTCAACTCAGATGCACAGAGCCTGAGGTAGCTACAGCTATGGGTGCTGAAGTTGGTCATATTTGCACTGTTGTCAAGAGAGAGTTAATGTTGACTTTCAATCAATTTAACACTGTCCTGATTACTCTCTCTCTCTCTCTCTCTCTCTCTCTCTCTCTCTCTCTCTCTCTCTCTCTCTCTCTCTCTCTCTCTCTCTCTCTCTCACACACACACACACACACACACACACACACACACTTACACACACACATGCACTTACACACAGAGGGAAAAAATAGTCAGGAACTGATAAATGACATCAACCAAAAGCGTTCTTTGGAGACATAAGGCAAAAGGTATAATAACAAAATGGTTCATACAAGGAGTGAGAGGAGGATTGCACTCACTCTAAGCTGAAAGCCTTACATACATGCAGACACCACAGGAAAGAATGACCTATGAATGGATTTTCTGCTCTCTCAGAAAGCTCAGCTTCTGCACATTTATTATTTTCATACTTTGGGTCGAGAATTTGTGGGAATCAAACCCCACACATCAGCTGCCCTTCTGCACAGCAGTGAAGCATTCACGTTTGGACTGCCTTATCTCAGACTTTATCATAGGCAAAGCACAGATGGTAACTCTTTCTGGAAAGTTCATGAGGAGAGCTCCTGGCTGTTGTCATTTTGTATGCGTGACAACAGCGTGCAAACAGAAAAACCAGTACCAGAACTCAACTTTAATCATACACAGGTAAGGCATAATGAAGAGTGTGACACACTTCACTCTTCAGCATTCATTACCTAAAGATAAAGACATGCATACATGTTGTTTTGTCCATTCACAAACACAACAAAGGCAACGTCATCTTTATTCAGTCTTATTAAATTATTAGTCTGAAATACACGTCCTATATTGAAACACTTAACGTAGTTCAGTGTGCTGCCATAGCTTTGAGAGGGCTGGGAAACTTCTATCATTATTGGTTGGCTCCTCCACACCTCTTGAAAACTAAATATTTTGCTGCTGTGTGGCTCTGTCTCTCTATTTTTCCATACATAATGACACTTTTCCTATTTTTATCATAAACTATTCACCAATAATTGCAGTGTGTCTT
Organism: Theodoxus fluviatilis; assembly: GCA_034096865.1. Taxonomy (NCBI): domain Eukaryota; kingdom Metazoa; phylum Mollusca; class Gastropoda; order Cycloneritida; family Neritidae; genus Theodoxus; species Theodoxus fluviatilis. Next base: position 80,046 of record JAWQFJ010002581.1, read on the forward strand.
TTTAACTGTTCTCACTCCAAACTGTTGTAGTTTTTGTTTACTCAGTGCTTCTTTGTCCATGATTTCCTGTGCCATTGCTGTCACAAAAATTTATCCCAGTTAGTCAAGCTTTATCAAACATTTCTAAATAATTGTTGTGTATCATAAGGAAGGATTATAAAGTTAATAAGACATTAAAGAATATAGCTGACACATTAAAAAATGCACAATTACATGACATAAATGGATAATTTTCAACACAAATCTACAGGTTCTGGCTGTAGTATAATACTAAACTGCAGGGTTATCAGAGACAATAACAGACAACACGAACAAGGCATCACCAAGGGGGTGAATAAATCTAAAATCTGCAATACATGGAATGGTTATGATAGAAACAAAGACCACAGACCTGGGCAGTATATGACTTTGTGGAAGGTTAATGCCAGGTGCTCAAGAGTCTCCTGCAGACGGCTCATGTTGTCAGTCACATCACCTGCCAGGATGAGGATGTCATCACCATAGTCATCCGCCCTCCACTGTTTGACCATGGCCATGTTAGACTTGTAGTCCACATGGATGTCGGACACTGCAAACAGTCGGCGCTGCATCTTTCCAAGCCACCTGCAGCCACAGCACGTGTCAATGAAAGACAGGTTCACAAAGATGACAATAGGCAACACGGCACACAGAAAATAAAAAGGTTAATCTGTTGAACAAAAGTAACATATGTTGATTTGTTCCTGTTTTGACAAGATTAATCCATTTGCATTTTTGGAATGAGATAAGGCATCGAACAAATACATCACATATGTCACTCTGATGGTAACCCTATAAATGTGCCCTTTTCAGACTGTCCAGCTCCCACTTATCATTAGACTTCAATAGTAAACAAAATGTAATCTGAAAAATGTATTTAAACCTAAAGCCTTGCGGCCAGGGTTTCCCCTGCTGATTGGGGGAGGGAGGCAAGTGGCTGGCTCTGGCCATGTAACACTGTAGTATAATCATGTAGCAAAGCCAAAGCTGTGAGCATGTGGGATATCAGCCTCAAATTGTGTAATTTAATTTCGCGCATTGGGATCAATGATACATGTATTCACACATTATACGTCTTTCGTCATGTAGAAATTCCTGACATCACAACTAACGCTACATAGGTCATAACGTCATAAGTAGAATCGTCAGAGTAAGGAACACCTACACTTTACTGGAATAAAAACGCAAGGACGTCAATACTGCTGTGATCATTTCGTGTCGGTGTTACTCTATCCAGTCCATGCCGGCACGGCAGCATTCTCATCTTTATATCCAGTTTAAACAGGTATTCCGTTTCATGTAAACAAATATATGCTCACAGTATCAAACGTTGTAAAATTGATTTCAGGCAATCGAGTCTTCCGTCGTCTGCTTCGTCTCGTGCTGTTTGCTCATTCACACTCTCGAACGTGAACACGTAACCCGGATGACATTCTTCTTACTGATGAGTCTGGTTTAGTATTTCGTCATTACTGCGCTGTACTTTGCTGTCACAGCTGTGGTACTCCCGGAACAAATTGCGAGCAGACAGGTAATATTAGCTCGTCCTCTATACATCCGGATCACCGTGACGGCCTGTTAAACCGCAGACGTTCTAGCAGGTGATCCACAAATCTGAGGTATTCTCAACTTGACAATCTGTAGCTGTTCCATACCGCCACAATTTCTGTTTCTCTTTTCAGACACTGACTGACAAGTGACAGTTCTTGACCGGACCTAATTTGACCGTCTTGTTTCGAACTTCTAGCGATCGACTGCGTATTCTATGCAACAGAGTTCATGTATCGAAGCTGTTTTATAGGATATGTAGTGTAAAGATGTTTGTCCCCCCTACTTCGTAGTGTAATGTAGCCATTATTATCGACACTAGACACTACAGTAGACCTTTTTCTCCTTTATGCTATCAACACACGAACTCATCGTGCTAGAACTTTGAGCACCATATACTTTTTTGATACCTGTGCTTGATGTTTCAGACGACAGAAAAATGGCGAGTGGAAAAACAGAAAGCCGAGATGCCGGCAAAATGTCTATCGTGGACGACTTCATGTATGGGTCAAACGTCGCAACTTCCCATGTCTACGTACGCATGGGTAGGTACTGCTCGATATGATCCTAATACTGATTAATGACAATTGTTAATGTGACATTTTGTTTCCAAATATAAATGATAGCAGTAGTCATTGCCTTGACCTGTGAAATTATTTTTAGGTTCAGTTTCTTGATCCCTGAACCAATGCATACCAATATATTTTGTTTTGTGAAAGACAAATAAGGATGATGCCTCATTCTCATGTCTAGAAGTGCAGATACAGTGTATGTTAATTCTGCTCTCATCTCTTCCCCAAACTTTCAATTCACCCTTCCTCCCTCCATGACCTTCACCATCCTATTCCCAGTAACAGTGATCAGCTCATTGGAAATCCCTCCTTCTTTACCTCTGTCTTTGTGGCAGGAAAGTACATAGATTTGTAATTACTGAAAAGTTTTTGTAAATTTTTAATGGAAACAAGAGTTTGACCCCTTTTCAAACTGTCAACGAAATTCCAGACATTTTAAGGTGCACAGCTCCCCATCAACTATTAAAACACTTTTTCCTCTCTGCATGTATTTATACACTGATAATCAGATGCAATGTATATAGTAAGTTTGTCAAACAAGTTCAAATGATGTTAACATATTTGGCCTGTAAATTTTCTTTGTGATTTTATATGTGTAATAATTGTCATATATGCAGCTGCATTTGAGGATGGGCATGCATTACACCAAAGATCTTACTATATATGCTAAGATAGTTCACTCCTTCGCTCTCTTGAGTGAAAGCGATTACACTGACAGAGTTACCTCGCTTGCAAACACTGGGCTAGCTGAGCTAAACTCTATGGTTTAGATGGTGGAAAGCACAGACACGCACGAACAATCAAATGTTCATATACTTTTTACAGACATCACAGGTTTTCGGGTCAACTTGAAAATTGTCTGAGCTGATTTTTTACAAAGTCTGAGAATTTTTTATCAATAACAATGAAGAAAATAAAGTGATTTTGTACACTTACCTGTAGAGGTGATCCTCTCTGGAAACATTGTATCCATTCACAGAAAATCATCACTCATGCTGCAGCTTCATGATTTTTCTGTCCCTCGACATAGTCTCTTTCCCCATTGTACTCCACTGCCTCCTTCAGAGCCATTCCATCAAAAATGACACAGCAAAGCCTGGAATGTGCCGGCATTGACGAAACCTTAGTTTCCAGAGCCTTCAAAATGAACCTGTTAAATCCAGGATATATTCTGATTTTCCTCATTGTCCTTTGCAAAGTGCTGAGTGAAGGTAGCAGGAACAGTTGCTTCAGGATGCGGTAGGCTTTGGGGCTGGCATGAAAGAGAGACAATGCAAATGCCTTGTCACTAGCTTTCCATCTGCGACTTAGTCTTTTCTGGTGGATAAGACGAAGCTGGTTACACAAATACTGTAGTGTTGCACCAGAGAAAAATTATGAAAATTTCTCTTCCAGTTTTTCTGTGTGTGTGGATGCATTTTGTCCTGCAGCTTTGTCTCTCCTTGGTGGCTTTTCTTTTTCGTTCCTGTCTCTCTTCTTTTATCTGTACAGTTGGTTCCGGGCTCTTGCAAGTTTTCTCTTCATAATTGCCACTTGTGGTGTCTCATTGTTGGGACCCTTGGGATCAACTGATCCTAAACTCCTTGTCTCATGTTCAGCATGTTTTGGGTGGCAGTCTGCAGAAGTTGCAGCACAGAGCTTCTCTTTCTTGCTTGGAGACCTGTGCAGGTTGTGGTGTCTTTTGGAGCAGGTCTCTTTGTTGTCATCGTCTTCGGTGGATTGGGCACATCAAATATTGTTGGAATTGCATTCCAATTGAATCTCTTTTCTGGCGTCGTGAACTGGTTTTCTTCAAAATGGTCAGAACACAGGCAGCAGATCTTGTACAAGTGCTGGGCTTCTTTACCCAGCAAGGCTGCGCGCCGACAACTGTTTACCCATACTCGGCACCTTTCCTTATCTGCAGGGAAACGAAAAAATGAATTTCCTGTGCAGCTTTCCTTGTTTCTGGCATTGCTGCAGTTGACTGCACTGCAAAAATCATCCCCTGCTTTTCAACGGTCTCGCGAAGAAGCATATATGATGCAGCTTGGCGCATATTCTTCCACTCTCCCATACATGGATGCTCTCTCTCCATTTATTCCTAATCCACATACACTTTATTTATTAGTTTGACAGGATAGCCCAACAATGCACAGTGACACTGTTTGTAGTGACAAGGCTCATTACCATTTTTGACCAGCGTACCCTTCTTATCTGATGTTTTCCCGCCAGAATGTCTCCATCCCATTAACTTTTGACCGCTCTGTCGCCTTGTGTAAGCATAGGACGCACATGTAGTTCTTGTTAACAAGCTGTCTGAGGCAGTGGTGATCCTAAGAGACACTGCTGTAATTAATTCGACTAAAACCTGCGCATTCTAAGAGGTGGAAAAATGAGCCATAACTGTTCTAAACTGTACCCGGATCTTTCGTGGCAGCCTGACAGACCAAGGGGACGTAACTCTTTGCACGTCATCGCAGAAACTGACTGAGTGAACTATCTTAGCGTACAGTAAGATCTTTGATTACACCAAACAAAAGTATTCTGATGTAACTGTTGTTGTCACACACAACAAAAGTGTACGCAGAATTTTAAGTTGTATATATGAACATTTTCTTTTGAATTTTAATAGTTTTTTCATGACTACTATGTATCTTATTTTTCTCCAGGATTTTTGCGGAAGGTGTATGGCATTCTGAGTGTCCAGCTGCTTGCCACCACCTTGACTGCTGGGCTCTTCCTCATGAATGAGTCGGTCAAGCTATTTGTCCAGAAAAGGTTTGTGCTTTTCACATCCTTGTATATATCTGGGTCCTTGTTGTCTTTGCTTCATTTGTGACCCTCCACTACAGAATAAGAAGGAAGTCGCCTAACTTTACATTATTGGAAAAAAGAAATGCCTCCATTTTATGACCATATTAATTGTTCAAAATTTCCAAAAAGTGACATCCATTTCATTTTGTGATGGAGGATTACATTTGGTCTCATATGACTTGGATGAATGTAGAAATAGAGTTGGCTATTTTTCGTGTTTTCACCCTTGCCATAGCCTCTTTTGTCATGTATCTGTGAAAAATTAATCTTTTTGTTTATTATGCCTACATTATCATCACTTCACTTGGTCTTGTATGACGTGAATATACATGGTGATGGTGTATGTCGAAATAAATTTGACTTTTTTTTTCTCACCCATGTCATAACCCTCTTTGTCATGTAGATGTGAACATTTTATTTTTCATGCATGTATATGCATGAATGTGCAAGGGAACTCACTAATGTGCATGTGTAATGCCTTTGAATATGTATTGGTGCACATGCAAACAACTGCAGAGAGTTCTAGTTTGACAAGGAGACCAAACTGAAGACATCCCAGAGAAGCATCTCCTTTAATGACTGGTTGGTGGAGGGATGTAGACACAGCATGCTGAATTGTTATTGACACTGACCATGTCACCACTATGCTGCCATGTCACCACTATGCTGCCATGTCACCACTATGCTGCCATGTCACCACTATGCTGCCATGTCACCACTATGCTGCCATGTCACCACTATGCTGCCATGTCACCACTATGCTGCCATGTCACCACTATGCTGCCATGTCACCACTATGCTGCCATGTCACCACTATGCTGCCATGTCACCACTATGCTGCCATGTCACCACTATGCTGCCATGTCACCACTATGCTGCCATGTCACCACTATGCTGCCATGTCACCACTATGCTGCCATGTCACCACTATGCTGCCATGTCACCACTATGCTGCCATGTCACCACTATGCTGCCATGTCACCACTATGCTGCCATGGGCAAACTGAATTGAAGATGTTGCTGATAAGCCCCTAATAACCCTCGCCTCTCCACTCCCACTTTCTCTCTCTCTTTGTCTGTCTCTCTCTTTCTGTCTCTGTCTCTCTCTCTCTCTCTCTCTCTCTGTCTGCCTGTCTGTCTCTGTCTGTCTCTCTCTCTCTCTGTCTCTCTCTGTCTCTCTCTGTCTCTGTCTCTATGTCTCTGTCTCTCTTTGTCTCTCTCTGTCTCAGTCTCTCTCTGTCTCTGTCTCTCTCTGTCTTTCTCTCTGTCTCTGTCTCTCTCTGTCTCTCTCTGTCTCTCTCTGACTCTCTCTCTGTCTCTGTCTCTCTCTCTGTCTCTCTCTGTCTCTCTCTCTCTCTCTCTCTCTGTCTCTCTCTCTCTCTCTGTGTCTCTCTCTCTCTCTGTCTCTCTCTCTGTCTCTCTCTCTCTCTCTCTCTCTCTCTCTCTCTCTCTCTGTGTCTCTCTCTGTCTGTCTGTCTGTCTGTCTCTCTCTCTCTCTCTCTATCTCTCTCTCTCTCTCTCTCTCTCTCTCTCTCTCTCTCTCTCTCTCTCTCTCTCTCTCTCTCTCTCTCTCTCTCTCTCTCTCTCTCTCTCTCTCTCTTCCTTTGTGTTAATGGCACGACTGCAAAACTGGATGGAAGAAACAACAAGCGTTGTATGGAACAAGCTGGTTTTAAGAGGGAACATTCTACTATCGACCACATCTTCACACTACATGCAATGATAACAAAGAATGTGCATGGCGGAGGAAGAGGAAAACTTTACGTAGCATTTATTGATTACACAAAAGCATTCGACTCAGTTAAACGACCTTACCTTTGGAAGGCACTAATCAAAGCAGGTGTCTCGACAAAATGTATTAAAATGTTGAAAGCAATGTATAATTCAGTTCAGGCATGTGTTAGATGGGGAAGTGATAGATCTGACTTCTTTGAATGTCCCATTGGAACAAAACAAGGCTCTTCGGAGAGTCCGACATTATTTTCATTATTCATCACTTCCGTAGCTGATTATGTCCGTGAAAATGGCCAGCATGGTGTCCAAATGCAAAGTGGACAAAAAGAAATATTCTTTCTGATTTTCGCAGATGATATCGTACTGATATCAACGTCCCCAGTAGGGCTTCAGACACAAATAAACAATATTGCTTATGCTTCAGAGCAAATTGGTCTGAAAGTTAATATTGCCAAAACAAAGGTAATGGTGTTTAGAAGAGGAGGGTTCCTTGGCCAGGGAGAAAAGTGGCATCTGAACGGTACTAAACTAGAAGTCGTTAACACATTCAAATACCTGGGTTACACCTTCACGACTAGATTGTCAGAAACGGGAGCTCTAGACAATGTAGCCACAAAAGCTAAACAAAAAACAATTGCATTGTTAAAGATGCTATGGACTCTCCGCAGTCAAACACCAAAGTTGTTCTTCAAACTGTTTGATGCACAAATACAACCTCTGCTGTTATACGCATCAGAGCTATGGGGATTACAGGAACATTCAAACGTAGAGAAAACGCACATGTTCGCATGTAAGCAATTTCTGAAAGTTGACGCAAAAACTCCAAATAGTCTAGTTTATGGTGAAACAGGAAGATTCCCCCTTAGAATCAATAGTACTATAAGGGCTATTAAATATTGGCTCAAACTACAAAAAATGCCAAATGATAGACTACCAAAGCAGGCACTTGTTATGCTTTCCAATATAACCGTCCCAAACGAACTAAACTGGTTAAAGTCTATTAAAGATTGCCTCTGTGAATCGGGTTATGCATTTATCTGGTACAACAAAGGAACTAACAACGAAAAGGGTTTTCTGAAAAATCTTAAAATCAGACTCCAAGACTGTTACAGACAAGAATGGAGTCACAAAATCAGTGGTAGCGAGCGTTTCGCATTGTACAGAACCATTAAACACGATTTCCAATGTGAAAAGTACTTGAGCTCTCTCGAAATTACAAAATTTAGAGTAGCACTTGCTCGGTTCAGATTTGGAAGGAATGAATTAAGAAGTAATGCGTTTGTCGTCGAAGAGATATACTGTCCATTCTGCACAGATCAAATTGAAGACGAAGCTCATTTCTTACTCAATTGCTACCTATACACAGATCTAAGAGAAAAGTACCTAGGAATCTATATCAAACACATGAATAACACGGGACTCAATTTCACCTTCCTAATAAATGGTCAGGGGTACTTAAAAACAAAAATGTTGCCATGTACATCTATTATGCCTTGAAATATCGTAGGTTATATCTTGAATAACGCCGAAAAGTATCATGTTCCATTCAGTTCAGAACGCATGCAAAAATTATGATTTCCCGAACAAATGCCATTTCTGAAGCTGCTGGTATTGATAGATACCATACAATGTAACCAATTGCCAACCCCCGACTCCCCACCCCCCACCCCCCACCCCCACCCCACCCACTATCGCGTATTGTTGTAACATTGTGACGGGCCGCCGGCCTAAACAATAAAGAAATCAAATCTCAAATTTTTTTTCTCTCTCTCTCCCTCTCTCTCTCTCTCTCTCTCTCTCTCTCTCTCTCTCTCTCTCTCTCTCTCTCTCTCTCTCTCTCTCTCTCTCTCTCTCTCCCCACCCTCTATCTCTCTCTCTCTCTCTCTCTCTTTCTCTCTCTCTCTCTCTCTCTCCCCACCCTCTATCTCTCTCTCTGTCTCTCTGTCTCTCTCTCTCTGTCTCTCTCTCTCTCTCTCTCTCTCTCTCTCTCTCTCTCTCTCTCTCTCTCTCTCTCTCTGTCTCTCTCTCTCTCTCTCTCTCTCTCTCTCTCTCTCTCTCTCTCTCTCTCTCTCTCTCTCTCTCTCTCTCCAAGTTTTGATGTTTTGTGTCATATTAACTATCCTGAAAGAGCAATATTTACCAGATTAAGTACAGATGCAACTCAAACTCCATCCCACATCCACACATCCCTGGCCTGCTTCCCCCCTCACTCCCACTCCAACTCCCCCCCTCCAACTCTCCCCCTCCAACTCTCCCACTCCAACTCCCCCCCTCCAACTCCCCCCCTCCAACTCCCCCCCCCCCCCCCCCTCCCTCTCTCCCACTCCCTCTCTCCCACTCTTCCCCCCCACTCCCCTCCCCTCCCCTCTCCCCCCTCCCCCCCCTCTCCCCCCCTCCCCCCTTTTTCCTCTCTCTCAAACTGACATGCTCTCTTAAATAAACGGAATGTACTGAAATAAAGAGAGATGGGGATAGAATGATGGGAAAGGAAAAACAGAAGGGGGAGTGAGGATGGAGAGGTGATTGTCCTACAGGGCAAGGTAGGACAGAGGGTGGAATGCAATTTCTGAATGACTGACTCAGTGACTGTCTGACTGTTTGCCCTCTCCTCTGCCTTGCAGTAGCTGGATGCTTCTCGTAACCATGCTGGGAACCTTCGGAGTCCTCTTCGCTCTGATGTGGAAACGGCGAGAGACGCCCACCAACTACATTCTCCTTGGAGTTTTTGTAAGCTGCATTTTACCTCCAGTGTGTTAACATGACACTTTGGACTCTGCACTCTTAGGTGCAGTCAAGGAAAAAATAAAAGTAAAAAAATATTAAAAGAAGGTGACAGACAATATCCGATGTATTAACAATATTCCCACCCACCCAATTTTGATAAGGCTGATTGGCATGCATGGGTTACTACATCAGTTCATGACCTAAATGTTGTTTCCCCCTGGGGAAGTTGATTTATTCAAAGATAGATTATTGGTTTTACTTTCTGACTCTGTCATTCATTTGCATCAGAGTTTAGGTATTCTGACAACATAAATAATGATCACAAAGATCGCCGGGAGGTGTTGGAATCTCAGGTTTAGTATGAAAACAAACTGATGAAGGGCTACGCTTGTTTTCATACTAAACCTGAGATTCCAACACCTCCCAGCGATCTTTATGATCATTATTTATTTTGTCTTCTGGAATCCAGCGGCCCATCTTTTACCTAGGTATTCTGAATTTTGTTTCAGACTGTGCTGGAGGCCTACTTGGTTGGTGTTGTTGGTAAGTCCCACTCGTAACTTCTCAACCATTCAGGTGGACTGATAGACCCCTGGTGGTTGATAGAAAGAGAGAGTTATTAGAAGAAGGGCTGGACACTGGAATTCTTTGCTCTTTTTAGGTCATTTGACTGTTTTACTGCTTGGAGTCAAAGATTTTTTATTTCAATGTAACCTGACAAGGCCCAGCCACGTGAAATTAGGGAATTTTTGGTCCCAAGAACTTGATAATGGTTTTAATTTTGAAATAATCTAAATCATTTGACAAAAGCACTGAGAAATCCCCGACTAAATGTGCATGAAGTGTGATGCATATGGAAAAAAGATTAGATGAAATCCTGTGGTTTAAAAAAAAATCATTTTTGCTTTGCTTAGGTGGTGCAATGCAACTGTAAAACAGTTAGGTCTCTTTTCTGCTGGTGCATCTGGAAATTTTGTCACTCATGTTTAATGGTCTGTCCCTCAATTTTGGATAGTGTGAAATTTCTGGTTCTTGGGAACGTTAGTTTGGCATCAGTTCTAGCCCAGGAAACTGTGTCTCTGGTCACCAGTCTGCCCTTGCTCTGCACAGTGACCTTCTACGATGTGCCCGTGGTGCTGGAGGCATTTGCCTTGACCCTGGCTGTGACCTCTGCCCTCACATTGTACACCCTGCAGTCCAAGAGAGACTTCAGCTCATGGGGAGCAGGGTGAGTGCTTCGTGCCTGAAGTGTAAGCGGCAGTGGCACATCTGTCACCAGCTGAATCACTTTATTTGTCTTTAACATCCCCATGGTGGATTTTCTGTGCAGCTTCAAGTTCTGTGTGCATGTTTGTGTGTGTGTGTGTGTGTTTGTGTTTGTGTGTGTATGTGTGTGTGTGTGTGTGTATGTGTGTGTGTGTGTGTGTGTGTGTGTGTGTGTGTGAGATAGAGAGAGAGAGAGAGAGAGAGAGAGAGAGAGAGAGAGAGAGAGAGAGAGAGAGAGAGAGAGAGAGAGAGAGAGAGAGAGAGAGAGAGAGAGAGAGAGAGAGTGGGATTGGGTTGAAGGTGTGAATCTGATTTTGTTAATGGGATGACTGACTGCAAACAAACAAAGCTAGAGGTGAATTGATGTCTAATTGCATTGTATCGAGCTTCTGAGGCGAGAATGAAGGTGGGGCAGGGGAGGGATGGATGGGGATGGGATGTGGTCTTTTAAGTTTTTGATGGGCAGGCAGTTTCCTAGGTCTGAACTGACTCAGTGGTTAAATGTATTAGGTCCTTGTTTTGATTACTTCTTAGGTCACAGTCTGCCTTTTGAAATTTGTGCATCTTTATAAGCAGGACAAAATCTAAATGAATATGTATGCTTCGAATGACTTACAGCTTATTTGGCTAATTGAGTAAGGGTTGGGTAGTCAAAGGTCTTTATCATTGATAAACCATTGACAGAATGAGTTGTGTTCATGTGTAGCAAAATTTGCCCCCTTACATGTATTCATGGATCTCCATGAAAACTGAACTTTTTATGCACATGCTGCATTTTGCTTCATTGCTGTTTCAGGCTGTTTGCGTGCCTGTGGGTGCTCATTATTGCTGGTTTCCTGCAGGTAAGTCAAAATGCACACATGCACGTACACATACACACCCAGATACAGTCCAGAGCATTACCAGAGGGTTTATTGTTTCCATGATACTGTTGTGGTGGACTACTCTGTTGAGGACTATATTTCCCTGCTGTGATATTGATAGACCAGTATGTGTCAGACTGTAGTCCCATGTATCTTTATATAAATTTATGTAATAATGTGCTGGCAGATCCTATTTCCTAGCATCTTCACAGATCCTGTTTCCCTGCTACGTAAATATATCCTGATGTGTTTCAGATACCACATCATGCCACCTTCAGAGATAAAATGATAGGTTGCAATTGCCTTGATGTGCATGGATCCATGTGTTGTAGATCCTATATCCTACCAGGCTCCATGATCGCATAACCACATGCCTGACATTTGTGAACCGATGCACAATGTGCACATTGCAGATCCTGTTTCCCAGTGTCGTCATGTAACCACATGCCTGACATTTGTGTACCGATGCACAATGTGCACATTGCAGATCCTGTTTCCCAGTGTCGTCATGTAACCACATGCCTGACAGTTGTGTACCGATGCGCAATGTGCACATTGCAGATCCTGTTTCCCAGTGTCGTCATGTAACCACATGCCTGACATTTGTGTCCCGATGTACAATGTGCACATTGCAGATCCTGTTTCCCAGTGTCGTCATGTAACCACATGCCTGACATTTGTGTCCCGATGCACAATGTGCACATTGCAGATCCTGTTTCCCAGTGTCGTCATGGACAAGGCCATGGCTGTGGGTGGTGCTCTGCTCTTCTCTGCCTTCATCGTTTTTGACACGCACATGATGATGCACCGACTGTCACCTGAGGAATACATTGTGGCCTCTGTGGACCTCTACCTGGACATCATCAACCTTTTCCTGCACCTGCTGCGTCTTCTTGGAGACAAGAAGTAGTGTGACGAGAAGGGCAACCCTTGTTGCACCCTGTATTGTCAGGCTTATTTAAGCAGGCTAAATATCCTGTATGGAGACATAGATGCACAGACATGATCTCATACATGCACACACACATGAATGCATGTGCATGCACACACACACACACACACACACACACACACACACACACACGCACGCAAAGTCATGCACAGGCACATATATACATATGCAAACATTTTTGAGCACACACAGACACACAGACACACATGCACAGACACACATGCAAATGTGTGCCCATGCAAAATACACACCTGCACTCATATGTGTGCAGAGATACCATTTTGTGCAAGTGTATTATTCATGAATGGACAAGTTCTCACACAGAAGTCTATGGGTAGGTCCTCTTACACTTGCTAGTACTTTTGCATACACTGAAGACATCCTTAGAAACAGCATTGCAGATGCAGGGTTGTGGTCTTTCACGTGTTCATGCCTCATCCAACATGCAGAGCAGTTTGCTGATACATCCACACAATCAAACTTGTCTTTCAACACACATTTTTACTTGGAGTGGTACGTGGTAAATCTATGTATTGAGATCAGTTTGTCTGGGGAGGTATTTTTTGACTCACATGCGAAGCAAAAGTGAGTCTATGTACTCACCCGTGTCGTCCGTCCGTCCGTCCGTCCGTCCGTCCGGGCGTAAAAAACTTAAACGTTGGATTTTTCTCGGAGACTATGAAGTATATCAACACCAAATGTGGCATAGTGGTGTATGATGACAAGGCCTCTAAAACCATACATGGTGACTTGACCTTGCTTCAAGGTCAAGGTCACAGGAGCCATAAATGTGGTCTCAAAAACAGTCATTTTTCACATTTTCCCAATTTTCTCCCACGTTATTGAGAATGGCAACCTTAGCTACAAGTGGTATATAGGGCAAAGTAATCCCTATCTTTTGATACCAGTTTGGTTGACCTTGCTTCAAGGTCAAGGTCACAGGAGCTCTTCAAAGTTGGATTGTATACATATTTTGAAGTGACCTTGACCTTGAACTATGGAAGATAACTGTTTCAAACTTAATAATTATGTGGGGCACATGTTATACTTTCATCATGAGACACATTTGGTCACATATCATCAAGGTCAAGGTCACTTTGACCCTTATGAAATGTGCCCAAAATGGGGTAGTGAACCACTAAAAGTGACCATATCTCATGGTAGAAAGTGCCAATAAGCACCATTGTGCTTCCTATGTCTTGAATTAACAGCTTTGTGTTGCATGACCTTGGATGACCTTGACCTTGGGTCAAGGTCAAATGTATTTTGGTAGGAAAAATGTGTAAAGCATTTCTTAGTGTATGATATCATTGGTAGGTTTAGTTGCTTGACCTTGACCTTGAAGGTCACCTGAAGGTCAAGGTCATATAAAGGTCAAGATCAAGCATGTGAGTCGTATGGGCTTTGCCCTTCTTGTTATGCTTATTGCTCATTTTCTGCTCGTCTTGCACTGTTTTATATTACACATTTTTTTCAAATGTTTTGCTTGCTTGCAATGTTTGTTTGATTTTTTTGTAATAACCCAACATCTTCCACCTGCTGCCTAGAAATTTTTTCGCAGGATACTAGGATTTTTTAACAGAAATAAATATTTGAGACAGCTAATGCTCCAGCTGATGAAAAGGGCATTGAGTGTCTCCAACTGTATGTTGCAGTAGTTTGAGACACACAAACACACACACACACACACACACACACACACACACACACACACACACACACACACACACACACACACACACATATTATTTGATTCTGGTTTTCAGGTAAAAAGAAGTAAACTAGACAACACTCTGAGAGCGCGAACTTCTGCCAAGGCAGCCACAGCAGTGGAGATATCACAGCTGAACATGGCAAGCCGTGACCATTGCAGACAACATTCAAACCTGCTCTCTCCCTCTTGCGCCGTGGTCGTGATCTCGCGCAATACCAGCGTAGGCTTAAAATAGGCTGTGTTTTGGCAATGGTGCTGCACTATGCTCTGTCCTTGGTGATAACAGTTTTTCATAATGATTGTAATTCCAAAATGAGACAATTAATAACTTTCAAAATGTTATGGATTGTGTGTTCCTTGGGTGAAACCCTGACCTTGCACCGAATTTCATCAGAACCTGTTCTGAGCGTTTTGAGTTATTTTGCCAAATAACAAACTGAAAAACATAACAACTTTGGCAGATGTAAAAAGCAGGATATCACAATGCTGTTGGAAATGTGTTTCTCAGACATTGTGTTTGTGAATATGTGTGGAACTAGTATGGGTGGTGATGAATTACCAGGGCTCTTTATTAAATTAAGTGGCTAATGCGTGCATAGCAAGGGGACATAACTTTGCCGCCCCACTGAAATGCTTGGTGTTTTCATAGTTTGAGGTACCTCTATCAAGTTTACTGAGAAGTTCATCTGGCATAGATTTATTACTTCTTCCACATCATTTCATCAGGCAAGAGGTCTAAGGTGGAGGAGTTGAGGTTGTGGTTTGATGTTGCTGATATTATACTGTATACATTATTTCATCATGCGAAGATGTCTCTCATGCTTGTTGTTGTTCATCCAACACTTCCGTGATCTATGAGGTCTGAGTTGTATCAAAATAGCACACCATTCTGGAGCATGTTCTCTAAAGCATCAGTTGAGTTGCTGCAGATTGAGAGTCATCCATTCTTCAGTGGCTCATCAGATCCTTAGAGGAGTGACCAGGGCCATGAAAACTCTTTCTACAGCTCTGTCTCCATTACAGGGATTCCAAGTAAATTCTTCACAGCACAGCCAGCAGTGTTACTGACTTAGTCAGTGCCTTGTCAGCACTAGATGCATCATGTTTCCCATGAGCTTTGCATATATTTATTTATTCTTTTGGGTTAGAGGTAGAATTAAGTCATCAGTTGACTGACTGTGCCATCCTCTTGTGCCAGTTCACTGAAACTATTATTGTCTGATGTCAAAATGTCTGTGATAATTTCTTCATCTGAGATATTCTCACTAAAGATGCTGCTTCTGTCTACTGTTAAAATACTGTTAAAATACAAGTACTAGTTGAATAATGTGAGGACGTTTAATGTTTCCATTCTCTGAAAGAACCCAATGTATTGGACAGTTTGTGTCAGCACACAGATCACCTGCATCATTTACCAAGTTCTGCAAAGTATAGCAAGTCTTTGCACCATGTTCTTTTCTCCCCCTTTTTTATATCTCTGTTGCTTAACACAAGAAATTGTGATACATATGAATACAGTATTCATGAGAGGATGGGAAGAGGAGGAAGTCGTATCTTGGCTGTGGTGATGTAACAGTTTCAGTTAATTTTTGGGTTGTAAAACTTGTATGTTTTTAAACTACTGGGTGACTGGATCTTATTTTATGCTCTGAACATAACCCTGCTATTATTTTTCTGTATAGGAATAGAGGGCTCATGTAATCTTTATCTAAAAATGATGAATCACTACATCCTGTTTTGGGTTTTTGTGCAACTATGTGATCGTAGAATGTATGGCGAATAAAGTATCATCCAGCAGCATACAGTGGTGTAATTCAATTTCTGTTCTGGTAGGATAACAATGCAAGGTTGTTAGAGAACTACCTAAAATGTTTTCCAATTTTGCTAGTGTTTATGCATCTGGTCTTATGTGCATGGATTTCCGTCTCTAAGAGAACAGAACCAAGAAGACGGAAGTTATGACATTGAACATCCCAAACCCCTCACCAATTATTGTAACTAAACAAGACCTTCCAAAGTCATAGGAATTCACACACCTCCGCAGCAGTCGGACACGATGGAGGAACAGGCTGTGACATCAAGAATGGCCTAAGCTAAACCAGAAACGCCTTCAGGATGCTGAGTAACATTTGGAGGTCAGTCCAGTACAGCACAAAGACCAAGCTCAGACTGTACCAGAGCTGTGTTCTCTCCACCCTACTATACAGCTCTGAGGGGATAATATTGAATGGGTTGGACTGTTTTAGACTGATGAATTTCAGATGACTTAGTTTGACCAATTAGCTACCCCCTATTTGGTATCAGATTGATGAAATGTAGTTCTGTGTTTGAAAAAGACCCTCTAGCATTGATAGGTATTATGAATGCTACTTCAATTTTTGGTAGTAAACTTCATCTGCAGTGTTCTAGCTACACCCTAACCATCAGAATCATGAGGAGACTACTTATGGTGCTGGAGTGGAGCCATGGTTCACATTCCTTCACACTTTACACTTTACTCCCTGATCACTGGGCATCTTGATCAATCCTCACTGGTCCCTCACAACAAACATAGTGACAGACATTTAAGACGCACACAGTCAGGTACCAGCACCAACTCCGCTCCCTGGGGAGTATTCCAACCTGATGCTGGCGCTTGGCCGCATACAAGGGTTAACCGCAATACGTTTTGCCAACATTGTGTAGTACCAGACATGCAGCACATCAGAATTGATTTTTGAATCGACATGTGTGCACCCCAGTAATTGCCTCTGATTTCTAGGAGAAGTGTCTATGGACTTCAGCCTTGTGTACAAGGACACCATCTAATGTAATTCAAAGAGAATACATTTCCACCACCACATCAAAGCATTATGATCAAAGTCATGAAGTGGAGACACCATTATTATTTGCGCCAGACAAAGACTGTTCAACAGAAGTGGACTGCAGGAGGCAGCCTCTACAACAGAGTGCTGCATTGGACAATTAGCATTATCAGATGATGAGCATTATGGTCATATGGCTGTAGTGTGCTGCAACAATAATTCTGGGAGGATATTACCTTTAGCACCGGCACAGTGTGCTACGGACACATGAACAGACATAACATAGTCCTGGGATACATGGTAAACAATTATTGGAGCGGTGCACTACAACTATCTATGTGATGACAAGACAAACCACTGGGCACTTGAGGATCGCTCAATCCCAGTCAGAGACGCGCTGTGGCACCCAATAGCTATTGCATTGCTGGCTTCAGTGTGCACAGCACTGAGTGTGGAGTACTGGAAGGACGTCTGGAATCCACCACTCTGAGGCACATGGACTTTATCCACATATCGAGGCTCTGGGAGTTACTTCCCTTGTTTTCCAGACCAGATTACCGCGAATCTTTCATAATGCTGACTACCAAGAGCTGTGCTTGGGGACTATGTAAAACGGATAATAGATACCCTGAACGCTGTGTTGGCGTCAAATTCATTCCATTTGTGAAACCAGGAAAGAATATGTACCATCTAGATCGTTGCCTTCACTGAATAAAAGCCTGGAATCGCCCAGCTGACCAGTTGAACGTCAACACAATCACGCAGTACTCGTTCATTTGCAGCAAGGTAAGATCTCGCACGACGATTTGATTCAAGGCCTAGTGCTAATTTTTTTGATGGTCTGGTCTCAGTGTCACAGAAAATATGATGATTTAATCAATCACTGCTTTAAAAAATAAGTACGTTGCCCTATATTGCCCTATTTTGATCGACATTCTGAGTGAAATAGATCTATTTCGCTGTCCCGGCCGGCGAACTTGTTGCATGTCCGTACGACGTTGTCCTACTTCTGCAACTTAAACCCAGTGATATTTAATGCTCTCACCGATGTAGAAAATAAATGAGTTGCGCTCGATTTAACACATGCGCTACAGTGAATATGCGCAAGTGAAGGAACAGTGTAGCACACATTGATTTGCGTACCCGATTGATCACACGTGGAAGTAACGCTGAAAATGGTCGTTATCGGCAACATTTCCGGACACTGTACCTGAGGTACTCTGTACTCTGTCCGATCGGACAGAGTACCTCAGGTACAGTGTCCGGAAATGTTGCCGATAACGACCATTTCAGTGTAACGTGTTGTACGCGCTGGGTTATGTTAATGCCTTCACCAATGTCGACAATGATTGAATATGAGTTCGATTTAACACACGCATTATAGTGAATATACCCAAGTGAAGAATCATCGTAGCACAAATTGATTCGCGTATCCGATTGATTATTCGTGAAACAAACGTGTTCTACGCTGTTTTGTTAATGGTCTCACCCATGTCGAAAATAATTGAGTTGCGCTCGATTTAACACACGCGCTACAGTGAATAATACGCAAGTGAAGGAACATTGCAGCACACATTGATTTGCGTACCCGATTGATCACACGTGGAAGAAACGTGTTGTACGCGCTGGGTTATGTTAATGCCTTCACCGATGTCGAAAATGATTGATATGAGTTTGATTTAACACACGCGCTACAGTGACTGTATGCAAGTGAAGGAACGTCGTAGCACAAATTGATTCGCGTATCCGATTGATTATTCGTGAAACAAACGTGTTATACGCTGTTATGTTAATGCTCTCACCAATGTCGAAAATGATTGATTTGCGCTCGATGGCTGTAATGCCCACGCCATGCCCCATCAAGTAGGTGCACACATCCACAAAAGAAAAGTCTGGTAAGATACTAATGTCCGAAGATCCAGACAGAAGTGCAGGGTTGGACAACACGAGGTTGCCGTCTCTCAGTTTTTCGCCTATCACTTCAGATCGATCTTCTACACACAACTCGGGATCTACGGGTAAACCCAAGTCCTTGGCTATCCCAACAAGTTCAAGAAGTTCTTGCCTCTTACTCTGACCCACAACCACACCTCTGTCTCGCAAGAAACGTTGCAGTTCGCTCACAGTCACTCGCTTTGTTTCCATTGTCGCCATCTTCGATCATGGTCCTGATTTCAGGGGAGATAACTCGCGTAACACATTCGCTGCTGACTCGTGCATGAGGTCCATTCAGAGTCTGCCGGCCACAAGATTCTCTGCAAGCAGCTGCCCCACAATGCCAGTGTGTGGAGAGGTGCAACGGGTGTCTGCGACAGCTGGATAAATTGGAGAAGCGGCACATGCGACATCTCTACATGTACACGTCCAGTATTTCTTTCTCCCGCGTGGAGGCACATCCCACGGACCCATCCCGCCTCTGGGAAGATTCACACGCATGCATACACGCATGCACACAAGCACGCACGCATGCGTACACGCACGTACGCGCACACGTACGTACGCACACACACACGGACATACACGTACGCACATACGCGCGCACACTCACATGCACACTCATATATTACACCTACTTTACACACACTCCCCAGACAGCACACCAGGCCTGGCCCAGGGCTGGCAAATCCCTGGATACCAGCCCTGGCCAGCCCTGGCATCCAGTCCTGGCCCAGCCTAGAAATGTCCGGTGGGTCCAGCACTGGCCCAGCCCTGGCATCCAGCCCTGGCCAGCCCTGGCATCCAGCCCTGGCTAGCCCTGGCATCCAGCCCTGGCCCAGCCTAGAAATGTCCGGTGGGTCCAGCACTGGCCCAGCCCTGGCATCCAGCCCTGGCTAGCCCTGGCATCCAGCCCTGGCCCAGCCTAGAAATGTCCATTGGGTCCAGCACTGGCCAGCCCTGGCATCCAGCCCTGGCCAGCCCTGGCATCCAGCCGTTGGGAACTGGGATCCAGGGGTGATCCAGGCCTGGTATTATTGCCTTAATTATGACCTGCATGGGTTCCAGGGGTGATCCGGTCCAAGCCCGATAAACTGTCTTGAATCCTTCACTTGAATAACTCGAGCATTTTCTTGAAAAGGAGAAGAATTCTCCAGCAGCCATGCCAGATACAGAGAGAGAGAGAGAGAGAGAGAGAGAGAGAGAGAGAGAGACAAACACACAAATACACATGTATCCACATAAACACACACACATGCACACAGAGCGCGCACAGCACACACAAACACAATGAGAGAAGGCAAAAATTGTATAGATTGAATTCAGATTCCAGAAATATCTTACTAAGTGTAAATAACCTTACATGAAAAACAAAGTCATTGATTGACAAGTAACGACATTTATTAGAATTTATCACGCATGAAAAGAACCCGCATGAGTTACATGAGTATTCAAAATATATTCATAGACTTCTAGATTTACTTATACTTCGAGGTTAGAGATAGCTGGTTTGCTAAATCTATCTATCTGTCTAAGACAATCAATGTTCCATTCTTCCATTTCCTTTCCACTTTCTGCCTACGCATTTTGTTGGGTGGTCTGCGTGCCCGGTCTGTTGCTCTTGCCGCCTTTCTGCCTATCCCGCCAGCAGCTCAGCCACTCTCCAAGGTAAGATGTGTATATCTTCCTCTCGACTTGATGTCGTTCTGAGACAGCATCTGTCAAAACAAATTGGTGAATAAGAATGATATATTTGTGAACAAAGCACAGCTCCAAATAGCAAAACTAAAGCTTCTTCATTCTTCCGCAATAGCTCAGCATTCCATAATCTATAATAACAAATGCGTACAGATAGGTTATATTGCCCCTGAAGAGCTGGCGTCATCAGGGTCTTCCCTGCCATCTGGAGAAGGACTTTGAAGGTTCCCCCCCCCCCCCCCCCCCCCCCCAGATTAGAGATGTGGCGCTCCTGAGGAACAAAAGTTGACCAGATTAAGTACAAAATCATGTATATAAACATGGACAACACTAAAAAAATTACTATACTAAATCTAGATATCGACAAACGGAAATCCGCTGTGAGACGGTAGAGGCGAGACAGAATATGGACAGGAATGTGCTATCGAAATGCGGAACATCTGGCAATATGCAGGAAGTTTATCAATAAATAGTATGGCTATAGAAGAAAGTGTCAGAAAGTTTTGGAACTAATAGTCCTCAGGAGGTGAGGAGGAGGAGGAGGAGGAGGAGAGAGAGAGAGAGAGAGAGAGAGAGAGAGAGAGAGAGAGAGAGAGAGAGAGAGAGAGAGAGAGAGAGAGAGAGAGAGAGGAGTTTTTCAGAATGACATGGTAGTAATAAATGTGCATAGTATGTTATAATTTCAGGCTTCATATTTCACACACAGACATCACACATACACACAAACAGACACCACAAAGGTACACAGAGAGACATCACAAAGATACACAGACAGACATCACACAGACACACAGACATACATCACAAAGATACAGAGAGAGAGAGAGAGAGAGAGAGAGAGAGAGAGAGAGAGAGAGAGAGAGAAAGAGAGAGTCAGTATAATTATCGCAAGAATTATACATGTACAATTTCTTAAACATACTAAAATGGGTAGATAGTTTACCAGAGAAGCAAAATGTAAATATGGAACTTGAAGTAGCTACAATGACACATACATAAAAAACAATTTTCTAAACATCCAAATGTTAAAAACAAATAACATACATGTAGGCCAAAGCCTCTTGGTGTATACTCCCTCCCCTACTCCCCCAGAGAGAGAGAGAGAGAGAGAGAGAGAGAGAGAGAGAGAGAGGGAGGGGGGGAGGGGAGGGAGAGCTGGGGGAAGGGGGAGGAAGGGAAGAGAGAATGAGAGTAAGAGGGTGGGTGGGTGGGAGAGAGAGGGTGGGGGAGAGGGACGGAGGGAGAGAGGGAGGGAGGAGGGAGGGAGGGAGAGGGGGAGAGAGAGAGGGAGAGAGAGAGAGAGAGACAGGCAAGCAGGCAGGCAGGCAAACACATACAAAAACCTCATGTAATTGGATTGAACACGGTTTGAGTTATCTCCCCTTTGACCACATCCGTGGCACTGTAGAACAGCAACACTGACGATTGCAATTGGGTGATATAGATTTTAAACGGAAAACTTACTGTCTACAGTTTGTTGACGAGCAGGAGATGGAGGAAGGGGAAAAGGACGAGGAGCGCGCTGTGGCATCAGTTGATTTCCAAACGTCTGCTGTCCAGTCAGTGGTGAAGGGGTAGGTTTCGTCAGGGCTCCTGAAAGCATTTCATATTTCAGTCATAGACGCCACCGACTGGTGAAGCACGGTGGTTAGCGCGTGCGCGCGCGCGCACACACACACACACAGAGAGAGAGAGAGAGAGAGAGAGAGAGAGAGAGAGAGAGACAGACAGACAGACAGAGACAGAGAGAGAGAGAGAGAGAGAGAGAGAGAGAGAGAGAGAGAGAGAGAGAGAGAGAGAGAGAGAGAGAGAGAGAGAGAGAGAGAGAGAGAGAGAGAGAGCTTTACAAACAAACAAACGAACTTTATTTTACAAGGGTAGTGAATTAGGCAGTAGTGCCTTTCTTACATTCAGCTCTTGAGGCAAAATCTTCAAATGTGGTGTGTGTGTGTGTGTGTGTGTGTGTGTGTGTGTGTGTGTGTGTGTGTGTGAGAGAGAGAGAGAGAGAGAGAGAGAGAGAGAGAGAGAGAGAGAGAGAGAGAGAGAGAGAGAGAGAGAGAGAGAGCTTTACAAACGAACAAACGAACTTTATTTTACAAGGGTAGTGACATAGGCAGTAGTGTCTTTCTTACATTCAGCCGAGGCAAAATATTCAAATGTGGTGAGAGAGAGAGAGAGAGAGAGAGAGAGAGAGAGAGAGAGAGAGAGAGAGAGAGAGAGAGAGAGAGGCCCAAACATTTTGACATCATTAGCTATAGATGAGTCAAACCGTGCACATTATACACTAGGAAATCTATACCATAAATTCCTCTTGCTTCATCCACAAACCTACACAACAAAGTATGAGCATAATCCGCATGAGTTTTAAAAAGAATTACAGGGCTGGAAAGGCAATGAATGGCAACAGACAATAGCAAAAAATGATCGTACATAGTATGGGATAGT
>JAWQFJ010002582.1:2500-32500 GCA_034096865.1 Theodoxus fluviatilis
ACCGTAGCAGTCGCCGCGTTATAGCGAGCAGCCTCGTTCTCGTTTCGCGCACATGGCAGGCTTCAGCGCCATGTTTTTCCTTCCCCCCCGTCGAAACGGAGCGAGAGCTTTGTAGGTCCTAGCGGCGGCTGGAATATGGCTCGCATGAGTCAAGAACTGTTTTTCTACCTTCACAAGTGTGAAGAGGGACCTCCTTACTCATGAGGAGGCGGATGGAAGTCCGGATTAGGTGCGGCTGTGTTTTTCCGCTCTTGCCAAGGTGGGTGGAATTTCATTCCCGCTTCAACTGCGGCGGAGGTGTTTGACGCGAACCGGAGCGAGAGTAGCGGCAGGAAGATGGGTTTACTCCTTTCACCCCGTCCCCACGCAAGCGGCCGCCTTCTGGAGCTTTTCCAGGGCAGTTCAACATGGAAAACTGTCCTCTAATTCGCGCCTGTTTACCTCCACTGTGTTGGAGTTTTGGCCGGAAAGCTAGGTCACACTCTCAGACTTTCCTATTTCATTCGTCGGCGCTCGTCGTAATGACTCTTCACGCTTGCTCCACCGCTCCTGTCAAGTTGGCGATGACGGACTCGTTTTTGCGCACGCGGGATTCTGCAACCTTGTTTCCGTCTCATGTCTCCTACGACGTCATGCTGGCGCAAGCACAGCAGTCAGTACTGGAAGGTTTTTCCTCTGACTCGTCTGAGCGACAGATGGAAGTTTTCTACAAGCATCCGGGCCTTGCAGGAGGTCGCCGTCACCTTTGCTCCTGTCTTCACAGCCTCGGATTTTCTTCATAGAGATTCCGCTCTTCAGGATGGAACCATGCGAGTTTTGAGGCAGTTTGTACGCCCCAGAGAATGGCTGTCAGCATAGACCCGTCAGATGCCTACCTGTGCGTGCCCATGCACAGGTCCACTCGCACGGGTTCAC
This sequence comes from Theodoxus fluviatilis, assembly GCA_034096865.1. Lineage (NCBI taxonomy): Eukaryota > Metazoa > Mollusca > Gastropoda > Cycloneritida > Neritidae > Theodoxus > Theodoxus fluviatilis. The sequence continues at coordinate 3,416 of JAWQFJ010002582.1, forward strand.
TCGCATGTGGCTGAGATTGCCATTGACGGCTGGGTTACGTTTTGCGATCTCTCCCATTTCGTCGCAGCACTTCCATGGATTCCACCTGTCTACTCGACAGGGGTAGAGTATGTGCGCTGAGAGGCAGCGTCCAATGTCGAAGTATAGGGGCGATTGTCTACAGATGTACGCGACCCCTGCAGCTCTCTCAGCAATCTTTGTTGCTCATGGACAGACTGCAGAGTCTGAGGATTTTGGTGGACGTTGCGAAGTAAGACTTCGTTCCTCGCCAGTATTCCCTCCTATGTGATTGAATTTCGATACGGCGGCTGGAATAATGCGACTGCCGCAAGAATGGTCATGCGGACAGATAGGGGGCAGCGGCTCTTTACTTCAGTCAGAACCTCCCCCAGATTTATCTCGAAGGGGATTGGGATGTGCATGGCGGCAGGAGAGTTGGTTCCTTTTGGGGCTGTTTTTTTGTGAGACTCATACAGTGGGCCCTGAGCGATCTATGACAGCAGTGCGTCAGCTTGTGGGATCAGCGACTAGTCGTGTCAGAGCACTGCGACAAGCCCTGCTACCTTGGACATCTCGGACATGGCTACTGACAGGAGTGCCATTGCAGTTGCCGCCCACCACCTTTTCCTTATGCACGGACGCATCATTGACAGCTTGGGGCGCCCACCTCCTCCCAGTCTTTCCGGTCTGCTCAGGACACGGGGCAGCAGAGGAGCGCTGCCGTCATATCCTCGATCGGGAATGGTAGCAGTGATAAATGCTTTGAACATGTGGAAGACAGACGGCAGGGCCATGTCGTGATGGTGCTATCCGGCAACACAACAGTGGTGGATCACATCAAGAAGCAAGGAGGCACCCTCTCTCATTCCCTCTGTTTGCTCACGACAAGTTTACCCGTGCAGCGGGTATCCATCTCCTGGTTCATCATATTCCCGGGCGTTTGCGCATGATGGCGGATGGACTGTCTTGGTCTCAAGCACTTCCAACAGAGTGGACGCTGCACCCGGGCGTGTTTGCCAGGTGGCATTAGCTTTTCCAGGCTGTGTCAATTGACCTGTTTGTAACGATATTCCACAGCAGGTTGCCGAGGTACGTGTCCACTGTGCCAGATGCCGCTGCTGTGACGGTAGTTGCTCTATCGATGGACTGGACAGGCCTGGCTCTGCGTCTCCCCCTCTGCCGCTCGTTGCGCAAGGGGTTCGACGTCTGGAGCAGTTCAACCGTGGGATGCTGTTGGTAGCTCCACTCGGGTGAAACAAGTCGTGGATTTCTCATGCTGCTTCTCCGCTACGTTCAGATTCCGAGGATTTGCCAGGCAGAGCGGACTTACTGAGCCCGGGCTCCTTCCTCGTTCACCCGTCGGGAGTCTGAGCCTTCTCTTATTAAGGCTATCAGGAGGGCAGTTGAGGGCAGAGGATCTCCGTTGCAGTGGTCCAGAGAGTCTCTAAGGATTACGGGGCCTCCACTTTTATGTGTACATTGCCAAGTGGAGAAGGCGCAAGCTGTGGTGCCAGTTGAAGGGGTTAGTCCCGTTTGCCCTGACTTCAGCCCGTCTCGCGGAATTTCTCTTGTTCCTCTTTGAGGTCAAGAAGTGGCAGCCTTCTACTACAAATGGATCGCTCGGCTATAACCCATGTATACAGTTTGTGTGGGTTACCTAACCCTGGGGCTGATCGGGATTCACGCATTTTCGATTTACACCGACTCGGGTCGGTACGTTTTTCCTTAGTGGAATATTGAGCTTGTGCTGGAATTTGGCTCATGAGCCTTTTGAGCCTCTCGAGGAAGCATCCTTTGACAGACTTACGGCGATGTTTTGATCACTTTGGCCACTGCGGGCCATGTAAGTGAGATTCATGCCCTTTCAACCAGAAGGGTTTTTGTCTGAGTTTCAACCAGAACAGATCTGTGTCCCGGCTCTTCTTACCGGGCTTCATCGCCACGAACAAAGTGGCCAGGGTTTGGCAGTCCACAGTACACATTACAGCCTCTTGGAGAAGAGACCTTCTGCCCAGTATGAGCACTGTCCTGCTACATAGAGAGCACTAAGGACAAAGGAAGCCCGATGATCCGCCTTTTTCTACCGCTGCAGGGCTCATCACGAACACCTCCACAGTTTGGCCACGGCGGGTCATGTTAGGGAGCTTCAGGCCCTTTCAGCCTGAAGGGTTTGTCTGCAATTCAACCAGATCGGATCTGTGTCATTGCTCACCTTCACGGCTTCCATTGCCCAGAACTGGTTTCCTGAGGTTGACCGTCAGCAGTACATAATACAGCCTCTTGCAGAGGAGGCCTTCTGCCCAGTCCGTGCACTGTCCTGCTACATAGAGCACTCTAGGACAAGGACGCCTGATGATCCGCTTTTTCTACCACTGCATGGCTCAGCAAGGACATCTCCGCAGAGCAGACCGGCCGGAGGGCTCGAGAGCGGCTACTCTTCGGATTTCCTCATGGAATATGTCCCTTTTGGAGGAAGCGTATCAGACAGCCGGCAGGTCGTGGCTGATGAAGACGCAGCGGATACCCCTGGAGAGGGGCGGACCCTGCGCAGGGGAACAGGAGAGTCAGTGGAGACTGACCCCACTTCTTCTCTTCTGGCTACAGAGTCCTCGTCAATGGGATCTCCTGGTTCCCCGGGAGCAGACCGGCCGGAGGGCTCGAGAGCTGCTACCCATCAGAGCGGAGCGTCGGGTCCAGTGCCGGAGGATTCACCTGTCTCAGGGATCAGGGATGTTTCAGTACAGTCCCCTGATCCACACCGACCCGCTCACGAGCTGCGGGCCATTGCAGCTTCTTTGGCCCTTTACAGAGGCGCAGCTTTGGAGGACGGCACCAAGTCAGTTGGTTGATCGTCAGCCAGCACTTCGGACGCCTTATCTGAGACACAGGGCTGGCGAGTGTTGCGTCCGAGTGCACGATCTCCTGCGCCTGCCAGCATAGGCTCTTGGGCGGCGCAGTTTGTCTCACTGACCAGCATCTTCTTAGCTCCCTTTGCTGTCCTTCAACTTGTGCAGTGGTATCGTACAAGTCCTTAACCCCTTCTCTTGCTTAACAGCTATATTAACTCTTAGGGCGCTGGTCAGTGGAGCGAGTTTCTTACCTCCTTACCCCCCTCCTATTCGGAATTCGGCAAACAGTGACTCAAGTTAATCGGAGTAAAAGGTAATTTTTATCCTAAAATTAGTTTTAGGAGGATTAACATGAGTCACTGTGGGAGACCCTCCCAACCTGCCCCGCAAGGAGGAACTCGCCAAGCACTTGGAGAAGTGAAACTGAGGTCTTGACCCGGATACACGGGCTTATATAGGGGTAAGGGGAGAGCACTGCTCTGGCTTTGTGCTGTATCTGGGAGGTCTACCCAGATTAGCTCCCTTTGCTGTCGACCAGTTAAGATATGGCAAACAGTGACTCATGTTAATCCTCCTAAAACTAATTTTAGGATAAAAATTACCTATTGAGTTTGAAGCATAAAAATCAGATGAATCTTAAAAGGCAAGGAATTATTTATTGATGGTCATGAATAGCCACACCATTGCCCTACATTTTCACACCATTGACCTAGTTCCTGGATGCTCGTGCAAAAAAGTAATTAACGCAGGGCAGTTTGGGGTCAATGCCCCATTATCACACAAAGATTTTATGCGTCAAAAACACGTGCAAATCGAATAATTTTGACTGTACTCACTCCTGGCAAGTGTGTTCTAGCCACACAGTCGGTCAAAACTTTAGTTGAAATCATGCAGCAGCTAAGAGAAGACCAAAACTGGGTCGGAGTCAGAATGCTACAGACCGAAAGTACGCAGGTGAACGTGGCAAGACGCCTTGGTGTTTCACAGTCTGTCATCAGCAGACTGTGGAACCGTTACCTTAATACCGGAGAAGTTGTCGACAGGCCTAGAAGTGGGCACCAAGAATAACCACCCGTCGTCAAGACTTGATCATCACCAATCATGCTCAACGAAACAACACCCAAAGTGCTACCCGGTTGAGACAACACCTCTAACGGGTAGCAGGGGTTCAAGTCTCCACCCAGACAATCCGAAACAGGTTGCACGATGCTCAGGTGAACGCCTTTAGACCGCGGATAGTGTTGCCTCTCACACCACGCCATCGCCAAGCAAGAAGTGCCTGGTGCCGCATCCACCAACGATGGACCAGGCGCCAATGGGGTGACGTGATGTTTTCGGAAGAATCGAGATTCGAGCTGGACTTCAACGATGGCCGGATGCGGGTTTGGAGGCATCGTGGAGACCGTTATCATCAGGACAACATGATTGCTCACCACCGCTTTGGGCGGGGCAGCGTTATGGTGTGGGCTGGCATCACCAGCACTGGCAGAACGCCCCTTCATGTGTGCCAGGGCAATGTCAATGGTGTCTACTACCGGGACAGCATCATTGATCCACTTGTTGTGCCCTTTGCACGCCGCCATGGGCCGACATTCATCTTGCAGGACGCCAATGCCCCAGCTCATCGAGCAAGTGTCGTCAGGAATCACCTGCAAAGACGGCAGATCAATTCCCTGCCATGGCCATCGATGTCCCCCCGACCTGTCCCCTATTGAAAACCTGTGCGACTTTCTGGGGAGACGTGTCCGTGATGTCGTTCCAGCTCCCCAGAACCTTCAGCAGCTGGCCCTTGTCCTTCAGCAGGAATGGGCTGCAATTCCTCAAGCAACCATCAGGCAGCACATCGATAGCATGAGGAGGCGCTGCACGGCCTGTTTGACCGTTAACGGAGGCCCAACCCGTTATTAGAGACTTTCAGAACTTTTGTTATTTTTGAAATATCACCCTGCTTTGAGGGGAAGCGTGTAAAAAGTCACGTGACTAATTTTGTTGTTGATTTTTGCTTTGAAAATGTTGTTAACATGATGTTGCATCCATAATGAAATAAAGCAAGTCTGATTATAAACGGAATTTTGTTTATAGTCTCATTTCTATCAATATCCTCTACTTTTTTTGAACACTGTATAGCAGCAGCGCTATAGCGTTTCAATAACGAAGGAAACGAAAGCCTGCAAGCAAAAAGAGACAACCAATCACCACCTGTCTCTCCGCCGACAAATTTGTTTACAGTTTCACCCTTCACCCCACCCTCGTTCACAACTCAGAACGCACCATCAGAGAAGGATAACCGTCCCTCACATGATACTTTAAATAGACTAAACAGGAACCCATGAAATACAGGAAAAATCACAATTCCTCTCGCTCCGTCACCGAGACGCCAGAGCTTAACTTTTCCCCTTACAAGAGTTTACAATTAAGGACTTTACCAACCCTTTTTACGGTTACACATATCAGGTCTAAATACGATGCAGACAGACGCACGAGCACCCCTCTCTTTCTCACCCGCACGAATTCGCCCGCTTACACACAACACCCACCTCAAATCTCAGGCTGTGAAGACCTTCCCTAGCTGTCCAACGGTTCACCCCTGGAACCTACAGAGGTTAGGCCTCGCGGCCAACCCGACAGGCTACGGACCTCATGGCTGCGCCCTCAGCGCCTCGACGAGCTCTCCGTCCCCACGTGTTTTCGCCCCTCAGCGCGACGAAGGAATGAGCTCAAACCCACGCTAGCTAGTGGCGAGAAGAGTGGTGTGACGCGGTCACGCAAGGCTCTCTGGGTAATGCACGCTTTCCTCGTGCCATCACCCAATCAACTTTCTCCCTTTCAAACAAAGACGAGCCCCACCCCCCTCTTCTAAGAGACCCATCCCCTCGAATGGTTCCCAGCAACCCAACTATACTTAGCACTCAACCCACTTAATTAATCAAATACCTGTCGCAATCACGCGACGACAATTTTAGTTCTCACCCCACCTAATCAAACACTTGTCGCAATCATGCGACACAGACAGACAGACAGACACACAGACAGACAGACGCACAGACAAAGACCGAGGGACAAAGACAGAGAGAGAGAGAGAGAGAGAGAGAGAGAGAGAGAGGGAGAGAGAGAGAGAGAGAGAGAGAGAGAGAGAGAGAGAGAGAGAGAGAGACAGACAGACAGACAGACAGACAGACAGACAGACAGACAGGCAGACAGACAGACAGACAGACAGTCAGACAGACAGACAGACAGACATAGAGAGAGAGAGACAGACAGACAAACAAAGACCGAGACACACAGAGAGAGCGAGAGAGAGAGAGAGAGAGACAGACAGACAGACAGACAAATAGACAGACAGACAGACAAATAGACAGACAGACAGACAGACACAGAGAGAGAGAGACGGACAGATATAGAGACAGTCAGACAGAACAGAGAGATAAAGACCGAGAGACAAAGACCGAGAGAGAGAGTGAGAGAGAGAGAGAGAGAGAGAGAGACAGAGAGAGAGAGAGTGTGTGTGTTTTTCTTGCCCAGCTGTGGTTCAATGAGCGTTTTGAACATTACTGTTATGAGGTAGCATCAGTTTTCGCACTTTTTACACCCAATACAGTCATTGCGGATGGACATTTGACAGTGTGTGTGTGTGTGTGTGTGTGTGTGTGTGTGTGTGTGTGTGTGTGTGTGTGTGTGTGTGTGTGTGTGTGTGTGTGTGTGTGATATGACTATTTTCGAGTCACTCTGGATTTATTTTCAGGAACTGAAATGGGGTCCGAGTTCCCCAATGAGGCAGTCCTACCATTGGACGTCACGGCTGCAATGGACGTCTGTGATCGGAAAGTCGTTGAAAGGTTCTTTTCTCCCGTCTTCTACCTCCCTTCTTCGATCTCATTTCTCTAAGTGCTCCCCCCTTCCCCTTCTCTTTCAACTCTGTCACGCGCGCGCGCACACACACACACACACATACATGTACACTCTCACACACACACACACACACACACACACACACACACACACAACACACACGCATACAGACACACACACACACACACACACACACAGAAAGAGAGAGAGAGAGAGAGAGAGAGAGAGAGAGAGAGAGAGAGAGAGAGAGAGAGAGAGAGAGAGAGAGAGAGAGAGAGAGAGAGAGAGAGAGTTCTAACAAAACTGATTGTTATTACCCTCGCCCCACTGCCAATATTCTGCAAGGCAACGCAAACGAAACATATCATGTACGTGTGCGTTCATCAAACCTGATATTTGGTTTCGGTATTAGCACACACGAAACGCACGAATGAACGGCATCAGTCACTGAAAGTAGTTTTTTTCATGCGGCTATTGCATCGGCGTCATCCTACTAGTTTAGAGAATGCATTTACAGTTGCACTGCTATCACGCAGGTGAAGAGCAGATCTTGAACAAACTATAGAGATTCGGTCTTTCCTGTGGCCTTTATTCATGACAACAGGGGTCTTTTTGACTCACATGCGAAGCAAAAGTGAGTCTATGTAGGCCTACTCACCCGTTTCGTCCATCCGGGCGTCCGTGAAAAACTTTAACGTTGGATATTTCTAGGAGACTATTAAGTCTATCAACACCCAATTTGGCATGATGGTGTATGATGACAAGGCGTGAAAAAAATACATAGTGACTTGTCCTAGCTTCAAGGTCAAGGTCGCAGGGGCTGTAAATGTTGTCAAAAAAACAGCCATTTTCACATTTTCTCAATTTTCTCTGAAGTTTTTGAGATTGGATGCCTGACCTATATATGGTATATAGGGCAAAGTAAGCCCTGTAACGTTCCAAAGTATGAACCGTTCCAAAGTATGAACCGGAAATCGTCGCAGAGTTATCTGCACGGCTCTCTCTTTATGCGATTTACCGCTCCTGCACCTGTTCTTTGCATGGAATATATCCCGACAAACGACGCATTAGTTGCTTTACGAGTTTTTGTGTTTTTGGTGCATTTGTGTCGTTTAACACATAATGTAGCGTTCAAAAACGTTTTTTCCCGTGAAAAGCCGTCCCCCCTGCCGGAAATAATATGGGAGTCACCTCCCTGTAGTCTATTTGTAGTCTGGTTTTATAAAACGCGACCGTTGACTGACTTGGCACGCCCGGGGAGTTATGCTAAGATCCGGCCGCGTTAATATATCTGCGTTTTGTGACAAACGTCTTGCTCGGCGGTACTGTACTCCATGCACCTTAACGGTGCGCGTGATTCGGGTGTAATCTTAAGCTAAACGACGTTCCGAATGTTTCCGACTGCGACCATTTCAGCAGCGCCAATAAACGTCGTTTAGCTTAAGATTACACCCGAATCACGCGCACCGTTAAGGTGCATGGAGTACAGTACCGCCGAGCAAGACGTTTGTCACAAAACGCAGATATATTTACGCGGCCGGATCTTAGCATAACTCCCCGGGTGTGCCAAGTCAGTCAGGCGGAGTGGCGGGTGCCGTCTCTTTTTAGAGTCGAATTATTAAGAGTACCGGGCAGATAACTCTGCGACGATTTCCGGTTCATACTTTGGAACGGTTCATACTTTGGAACGTTACAAGCCCTATCTTTTGATACCAGTTTGGTTGACCTTGACCCTGACCTATGGAAGATAACTGTTTCAAACTTAATAATTATGTGGGGCACATGTTATACTTTCATCATGAGACACATTTGGTCACATATAATCAAGGTCAAGGTCACTTTCACTCTTATGAAATGTGACCAAAATGGGGTAGTGAACCACTAAAAAAGACCATATCTCATGGTAGAAAGTGCCAATAAGCACCATTGTGCTTACTATGTCTTGAATTAACAGCTTTGTGTTGCATGACCTTGGATGACCTTGACCTTGGGTCAAGGCCACATGTATTTTGGTAGGAAAACTGTAAAGCATTTCTTAGTGTATGATGTCATTGCTAGGTTTAGTTGTTTGACCTTGATCTTGAAGGTCACCTGAAGGTCAAGGTCATGTAAAGGTCAAGGTCAAGCATGTGAGTCGTATGGGATTTGCCCTTCTTGTTGTTTATTTGTTCAGCAGTAAGATGGAGAAAAACTCGTTACAGCGAAACTATTTCACGCCACCCCAATAGCACTCGAGATTACAAACACGTAACACTGCCATGCTGAGACAAAAACAAGGTTCTCTCCTCAATTGTTCCTTCCATAGATGTTTTGAAAAGCTTGCAAACAAGGTTCGTTATAGCAACAACTCCTTCAATAGTACTCACTGTACATTTACGCTCCTTTCTTCCTCAGACCAGAGTCGCCACAGCAAAGCACCCAGACAGAGTCACAGGTGAGAGGAACAATTTTCCCACGCAGAAAGTTGTCAAAACTAATTTCAACATTCAAAGCGACGCCGCAACGACCATTCAGGCAAATCAAAGGATTCCTCATCTGCGGACATGCGTTAAAAGTTTTACAATGATGGAAAGTACTCCCACTGATCGCTTTCAGAAATTATGCCTAAATGCGGTATTAAATAGTTTGTCCGATAATGACATCTAACACCGTGCTAAGTTGGAGACGCCGATATGTGAGACGAGAAGATATGCCTGGTGCATCCCCTCAACACGAAAAAGGCTATTTGTCCAAGAAGCCAGGAAGCCTGTAACTCACCTTGTGTTACAAAAACTTAAATGCGGGTCTCTTAAACGTGAAAACAGACCACTGGTGTCAGGGGAGGGGTGTGTGGGGAAACACATGTATTTCATTTGCTCCAGTCGTATTTTTTCATTCGATATAATGGCCAAAATATACGACATCAGCTTCCCGTCCCGTCGAGAAGCCACGGATGTTAGAAATTCGCTTGTCATACACCAAGAGATCGTCTTTACGCTCGCAGGTCCCTAAAATATACCGGGCCGCGAAAAAAAGAAAGAGAAAAAAAAACAAATTTACTACCGATAACTGATTTCGAGAAATTCTCTGAAAGAAGATCCAAACATCAGCACTTTGCTTTTGACGACATACTCCTTGTTTCCTCAGGCAGCTGGTGCCGCTGAGAGGGACCCTTACTCCGTGCTACTGAGGATTCTTGTACAACCGGCATTTGGGCGCCCAGAAACTATGGAGGCATATGTTTTTCCTGAGGACGCCCCCTGCTCAATGCCAAGTATCACAGTGCCTGGCTCCTATAATGCTGGTTGGATGTCTTCATGATTTCCTACCCTCTGTCGTCCCTACTCGTTGTTTGTGCTCATCGGACTTTGGCGACATGACATATCACATGTTTAAAAACAATGAGTATACATGTGTAACTGCATGTTTTCTTGATTGACAGGTACTGTTAGATGTTTTTTCCTCTGGGGACGGCAATAGACGATGTTCGGAAACAACTCTCCAGGACTGCGGCAGAGTTACGCCGCCTGAATTGCTTCCAGGCACATCGTTCAAATCCGATAACATTAAAAGAACGAAATTTCATATCGAAGGGTAAAGACAACCCAGAAAAACCATCTCAGGAAAACACAGGTTCAACTAAATGCATGGACTAAAACCGTTGAAGTAGAGTAGAAGCATGCTTTTCGGATGAAAGTGAGTGGATCACCGGTGATGCGCAATGCGAGTCTGAAAGGGCTGGTCACATAATTCACAATGACACTCTTGCAATAGGAAACCTACGCCACCCCGACACCAGTATAAACGAACCTGAAACAGCAGCAAAAACATACTATCACGAAACCCCTTCAAGATTGTCTAAGCAGTTCATGTCTACTGTTAAGTCCTACAAATATGGTGCCTAAATTTGCTTGCCACCAGAGTTCGCGATGCAGAAGTTTGGACTCTTCTACCACTGAGTCCAAAATGAAGGTTCTGACAATGAGCAACTGCTTGTCATCAGGATGGGTGGCGGATGAGTGTGCGGCCCAACCTGACTTTTGGATGCGTAGTCCAAGAAAGTCAGATTTGTGGTTCCTCCATCTTGTGCGGACATCTTTTGAAGATCCCATGCATAAGGCCTCAGGATGCAATTTGCATTGCAACATATATATTATTAACGGAGAATTGCAGGTGAGGTGTTTTTTAATCTTCCAACATCTGCCATCCCAAAGGGAGGTAAAATCCTTTGTGACTTCTCCATGTTTGCAGAAGTCACATTTGTTTCTACAGGGGAAAAACCTGGTTCCTCTATGGGGCCATGTTGGACGAATCGGCGAGGGATTGTCGGCTTGTACATCTCCCCGATGTTTCTCCTCCTCCTGTCTGCAGCAATGATGGAGATTTGCGGGAAAATTTGGAGGTTGTCCCTGTTGCTGTATAAAACATCACGGTAGCGACGGATGATGGCTGCTTTTGAGGGAGCTCTGGGGTCGTAAGTGGTGATCCACGGAATTTTCTTTTCTTTCTTTGAATGTGTATCGTGGATGAGAGAAGTCCTGTCTCTTTCTGCTCCCTTCTCAAGTTCTCTCCTCACCTTTGTTTTTGGCCACCCAAAGTAAGTATATTCAACGTTTTAGTGAATGACTTATCGCTCTAGTTCGCCCCACCATTCTGTTTAAACAGCTTCTTTAACGTAGCATAACCAGTGATGAGTTTTTCCAGTTTAAGCAGTCTTAGAATCTCTTAGAAAATAATAATCTTGGAAATTTGCTCAATTCATTTTCTTCAACTGTTGTCTTGTACTGTACCTGCCATTGTGTGGTTAGGTCAAACATTTGTGTGCATACAAGATTTTGTGCATACCTTCAGATATTTCTGGGAAGCCCTCACTGTTCATGATATTGGTAGTGCTTGTTATCAGTATTTTTATTCACTTTTCAGCATTTTGTTGATGGACAGCCTTCACAAGAAAACCATGATCCTCTTCCTGCTGATCCATATGATCAGAGGCAGTACAGAAAGAGGAAGTTACCATCTAAAAGTTCGGAAAAATACTGAGATCCGATGATGTTGTCAATACGAGTGCCGGGTTCGGTAACGTTGTTTTGCAGTCTTTCAACTTCGCTCCGATCACTTCGTCACGGTTTTCTACAATTCCTTCCGAATCAACCGGCAGCCCGATCTCATCCGCCTTTGCTACCAGCTCGATCAGTTCTGTTCGTTGGCTCTGATGGAATGGTACGCCCCTCTCTCTCAAAATCGCTGCAGATCGCTGACTGTCTTCGCCATTAATAACGCTGCGCCTGGAAGCAATTCAGGCACGCCGCAGTTCGGGATGAGTTGTTTCCGGAAAACGTCTTTTAGAAATCGGGAAATATTTTGCCTGCAAGTAGGATGGTTCATAACAAACAATGCCACAGCAGTTTGGTTCGGATTTGCTTGAACTGCGATTTGAACATACAACATTCGCACTAATCACTTACAAGGACGGGCGGATACCTATCAAAAGCTCTGAAGTATGTAATATACAGTATATTGCTTGAGAAACGTATCAAGGTTTTTCTCTCAAAACACTGACCTATGTATACTCCTTTACATTTTTCAGATCATACAGAACCCATGACGACTATGACAGAGCAACGAGGAAGAGAGAAAAGGAAAGGTAAGATAAAGGATTTTGCTTCATCCTGGATTTCTAAGTGCTTGCTACATGCAAGCTGTTAAAGGTTGGCAGTGAAGCAATAGAATGTACAAATTTTTAACGCCTGCATGATATAACCAGGCCAAAGTGTCAAAAACGACAAGGCAGATTTTAAAGCTATAACTATCATTTAGTCTTGAAAACGAATTCATAGAAAATAGAATGTTTATACAATAAATTATTTATCTTTTACTTCTCTGGTGGGCGTTTGCTCGAAAACTGCTCCGACAACTTTAACCTGCCCCGTGTTGTATATGGCGAGCGCCGCGGGGCACCCTGACCTGCTCCCGTTACCTCTCACTAGCAGCTGCTTTGTCATTCAATCGCATTTTCACTCACAACGGGCAACAGCAATGTCACGTGAAGTAACCGTTTTGCTGCTGCTGCTGCTGCTGCTGCTGCTGTTGAACAGTCTCTCCGACGCCATCAATCGGTGATAGGTACACACCCTATAATACGAATCATCCATCAACACGACGATCGTGGTTACATGCGATGCATCGTCGCACAATCAAAAAACATACGCGTATCATACAGGCCCCATCAGTCCGATCTGAACAACTGCATCCAAGGGCGACACAATTTTCACTCAGCTGTCAAGAAGACCGCACCTCGCTACCATTCCAAAGACACCTCAAAGGTTGCATGCATTTGACTACAAAGACCGATGAAACACGCTCTAGCTGTTAACCTGGTGTGAGTCAACCAATACACTGCACGGTGCCTTCACTCTGGTGTTTTTTTGCAGAGGCCGTGAAAAGTATTTCACCAAAAATCAACAGAACACCCCTTATCCCTGGTGAAAGGAAGGGAAGAGAGAAGAAGCCAAGAAAGATCAGTGGAAAGATTTCTGTTGATGAACCGGCCATGATTACCACAGACACCACATCGTACCGCGCACGAGGCCGGGTCTCCAAGTCACGAAGTCCGCTCAGTTCCCCGCATGCCCGCTGTGACGTCACCAAAGGCTCGCCAGGCAGCAAACATGGATTCAAGGGGCAAATCATGGAGTAAAAAGCAAACACACGATTGAAGTGAGCAAAAACATCTCAAATCACTAGAATAAATACCAGTACAACAAACTTTACCTCTAGTTTTCATTCATCATTCAGTCTCCAGCACCCACAACCTCCCCTCCCTCCCTCCCCCCCCCCCCCCCCCCCCCCCTATCTCGCGCGCTCAAGCGTGCAGAGAGAGAGAGAGAGAGAGAGAGAGAGAGAGAGAGAGAGAGAGAGAGAGAGAGAGAGAGAGAGAGAGAGAGAGATTGATTGATTGATTGATTGATTGATTGATTGATTCTTATCAAGGATGAAATTTTTAGCATTTTTGCCTGTCTTACAAATTGTCCTTGCTCATTAAGAATGAACAACCACGGATGATTTTGGGGGGGGGGGGGGGGGGGGGGGAGAGAAGAAAAAGAGAGGGGGGAAAGGACAGAGAGACAGACTGACTGACAAACACACACACACACAAAGACTTACACAGATTCAGAGACACATAGAGAGACAGACATGCAGACGGAGAGAGAGAGAGAGAGAGAGAGAGAGAGAGAGAGAGAGAGAGAGAGAGAGAGAGAGAGAGAGAGAGAGAGACCCAGAGAAACAGAGGAACAGCCAGAGAGAGAGAGAGAGAGAGAGAGAGAGAGAGAGAGCCAGAGAAACAGAGGAACAGCCACAGAGAGAGTCACGTAACCAACAAGGATAGACATGCTTGACAGATGAATCGTAAGAGCTGGGAAATTGGAGGACGGCAGCGGCACTGAGGTAAAGGATTGAACCGTAAAACGAGAAAATATGAGCGTAAATTGATGAAATAGCTAGTGTGCCTGTGGGAAGAGAATGAAAAGATGTTTAGTGGGGAAGGAATTCCCCCCGGTTGAATACTCCATCAACCTGCCTCGTCTCTTCGACATCGTATCAATATAACGATGCAGTTTATGTTCTCAAAAAGAAACCCGCATAACCCGTTATATCTTATGTTTTCCTAACCTGCACGCAGATATTTGGTTATCGCTTTCTGTACGTGTCGTTCACATTCACCCTCTCGCTACATGATTACCTGCCAATGGATTTCTACATCACGTCAGTTAACACACGTGTGCGTCCTTTATTGCCCTTGTGCCTTTCATTCTCCACTCCAGGTGGGCAAGGACCCAAGGGCCACGGAGTCATACAGCTATGAATGATTCTTCACTAACTCTGAACACAGGCTGACACAGACAAAACTGCGGGGGACCTCCCCATTGCCACGCACTGGTCACTCCGGTCAGCAGTGAAAGACTGTCCCCAGAACTTATTCAGCCAGGGCATGCCTTTGAAATAGAAACTGATCTTGTAGATAAAACTGACTTATAGAGGTAGCTGAGAGGGACGCTGCAATTGATTTCCTTAAGTAAAAATAATTGTGCTCCCTTTCTCCTCCCCATTCCCCCTTCCCCATCCCCCACCACCACCTCCGCAATCTCCCCTTTCTTTTTTCTTAACTTTCCAGCATCCTGCTCACTCGATTCAAACTTATAACCTCATCTAATCCATTGTCAAGAATGGGTACAGTATTTTGGGGTTTTGTTGATATATTTCTTTTAAACTGAAAGTTTCTTTAGTATCACGAAGAGAATGTGCATCTACGTTTGCAGCATAGGATTGCACTCCCTTCCCAGAACCTTGTACTACTGTCTTTGTGCAACAGTTACTTTTTATTTTCTCAGAGCCGTAACAATTTTATTCATGCTTAATTTTTCAATTTTTGATGACTTTGTCTGATGCTTCGCTACAAATAATTCTGCAGCTACCAAAGAGCACATGGTTTGGGCAGGTTGAAGTAGTCCATCTATCTGCAAGTGGAGAATCATGAGTATATTGGATGGAAATTTTTTCACCTTGATCCTAAAATTTGACTCCAATTAAACGTCTGATCCGCATTCGGGAAGCATCTGGCACACTCCAGTCAGTTTGTGACGCAGGCGTCGTCGCGAATCCATGTAACTCTTCAATAACACATATAGGTACAAAACTAATACCAAAATGAATTTGTTTGAGGCTTGTCACTAGCATAATTTCATCTCAAAAGCAGTATCCTGTCCCCCAGAATAGTATGAGGGCTACATATAATTTAGACGTCTTAATTGCATGTTCAACCTTTTATAACCTACCAAAGGTTATATCTACTTGTTCAAACTTGTAAAAGACTCTGTGTATTTTGAAATGGAGTGGAGCAGATGCCAAGGCGAAAACATATACGTTCTGTGCACAACTATTTTCGACTGAAAGGAAAGGCCTCGATCATATCCGCCCAAAACTGATGACAGATATTATTCACCATAGCAGATTACCCTGTTACCGGTTCGATAGTTAGATCTATTCTGTTTTCAGAAGAAGCATACGATTATGACTTCCATAAGTAGAAAACAATTTATCTCTAGATGTTTGTGATGTTGGCGATAGAAAATGAACCGTCATTTTACGACGGCGTACCGCAAACACAAAAACTCGCATCAGCTATGTTGTTGCAGAAGCTGCACTGACTTTTCAATAAAAGTGTTTTTCAATGAGACAACGTGTTTACTTATTAAAAACGGACTGGAAATGGCACATGAGCCAGAGAGCCGAGCATGCCGCCGATGCAGAAAAATAACAATCGATCGAAGAAGAAACTCGGCCAAACGATGACAATTTTCAGTACGCTTTGGCTTATCAGCTAAAATCAAGTCTTATTGCAATACCAGAGAGACAGACAGACAGACAGACAGACAGACAGACACACACACACACACACACACACACACACACACACACACACACACAAACAGACGGACAAGGACAAGACACAGACACACCCAGAAGTTGTGTGTGTGTGTGTGTGTATGTGTGTGTGTGTGTGTGTGTGTATGTGTGTGTGTGTGTGTATGTGTGTGTTGGTTTAATACACTTTTAGCAAAAATGATACAATTGCTATGGCACATTAAGATTTGTTAAGATTTACACTATTAAAGGGGGGTAAATGTATGTACTGAACTTGTGATAACAAAATGACAATGACATAACACAGAAACACAGTGCTCTAGACATCCAGACAATACAAAAATATTACCATGCTGCCAAAGCCTCTCGATCCAAGTCGGAACACATGTAGTGGGTGCTGGGTCAGAGGTGGGGGTGGGGTGGGTGGGGGAAAGAGAGAGAGAGATGGATGGATGGATGGTGTTTAACGGTCTATCAGCCTTTGTAGGCTATATAAGGCCAGTAAGCACGAAAATCACTGGAGCAGTTTAGAGTAAGCGCAAATCAAGTCCCGGTGTCCCTTGTCATTCGCCTCTTACGAATCGTGTAGGGAGATACGGTGGGTCAATTCTCACCCCGAACCCACAGGGGGTGAGAGAGAGAGAGAGAGAGAGAGAGAGAGAGAGAGAGAGAGAGAGAGAGAGAGAGAGAGAGAGAGAGATTGATTAAACTTGATTGATTAAACTTGATTTTTCAAGGGAAATTCATGAATTAGGTATAGCTGCCTATTTTATATTCAGCCCTTGTTAAAACAAGCAAGCAAACAAACAAATTCTATCCCAACCCCAACCCCTACCCACACACCCATCCTCTATCCCACACAAAATTCACACAATAACACAGGTTACAATCAATTCATGATAACAAAATACCACACTGAAAATATTCACGAAGAGAATAAGATGAGAAATTACCTAGGATGACAGCATAAGAAAAGTGTTTCAATTTAACATTCTCTAAAGATTTCGCAATTTTTAGAGAATTGGGTAGTGTGTTCCATATAATAGCCCCTGAGTATGATAGGCTATGTTTAAACAAATCAAACTGAATGATGAAATAGCTACGACACAAGGGGAAAACGTGGTGGTAGGAGGAGATTTTAATGTAACTCTGGATAATAGAATCGACAAAGAAGGTGGGCGGGCGGATAGTAAAATTAAGCAAAGGCAGACGATCAAAGACATGATAGAAGAACATGAATTAACTGACATATGGAGATCGCTCAACCCAAATAAGAAAATATTCACGTGGCACTCGAACGGTACACCGAGAATATCATGTAGACTGGACTACATTATGGTGTCATCAAATCTAGTCAACAACACTAGACAGACAAAAATTATACCAGGTCTCATGTCTGATCACTCTCTTGTTTACCTAAAATTAGATACATCTATTCCAGACAGAGGTCCAGGATACTGGAAAATGAATACTAATCTTTTGCTGGATAATGAGTACAAAACTAGACTGCAGGAAAAGATAAGGGAGATAGTAGACATGAACAAAGATGCGAATCCAAATACTAAATGGGAATTACTAAAGGGAACGGTCAGATCTGAATCTATAGCTTACTCTGCTCAGAAAAGTAAAGAAAGTAGGAATAGAGAATTATCGCTACAAAAGGAAATAGAAGCTATCAATGATCAGCTGATATCCTCCAATGACCCGAACCTTAAAAATGAAATGCAAAATAAGCAAAGGCAATTAGAACTATTGTATGATCGTAAAGTAAATGGAATCATAATGCGAGCGAAATGCAGATGGATGGAAGACGGTGAAAAAAACACAAAGTATTTCGCAAATTTAGAAAAAAGAAATTACGAAAACAAGGTTATTACAGAACTTAAAATAAATGATAGAATTATTAATGACCCAACCGAAATATTAAAGGAAGAAAAACAGTATTTCGAAAGATTATATTCGAAAAAAGCAACAGATACCATTCCAAGTGACTTCTTTCCTAAAGATTGCATTAAAATATCAGATGAAGAAAAACAATTATGTGAGGGAGTTTTGACGGAAGCAGAAATTCAAGAATCCGTTAAAACTATGCAAAACAATAAAAGTCCTGGGAGTGATGGTATCCCGATCGAGTTCTACAAAATATTTTGGTCAGATGTAAAAGCGCATTTGTTGAATTCCCTTAATTATTCTTTTGAAACAGGAAAATTATCACAGCTGCAAAACCAAGGGATCATTACATTGATTCCTAAAAAAGACAGAGACAGAACAACATTGAGTAATTGGAGACCAATAACGCTACTGAATACAGATTATAAGATTGGTGCCAAAGCGATAGCAAACAGAATTTAAAAAGTGCTGCCTACCATTATACATCACTCACAAACTGGGTTCATGCGAGAAAGGTATATCGGGGAAAATATTAGATTAATTCATGATGTTATCTCGTATGCCAATGACAAAGCCTTGAAAGGTCTAATCATGTTTATAGATTTTGAGAAAGCATTCGACAGTATAGATCACACATACATGTTTAGAACATTAGAATATTTCAATTTTGGACCAAAACTATTACAATGGATTAAGTTGTTTTATTCAAATGCAAATAGTTGCATAATCAACAATGGACACCTATCCAGTTTCTTTAAGCTAGCTTCCGGAACAAGACAGGGCTGCCCTCTCTCTCCATACATTTTCAACATCATGATTGAAGTTCTTTCTATTTTGATCAGGAAAAGTGAATTTATTAAAGGTTTCCTACTATTCGACACTGTAGTGAAGTTTACAGCTTACGCTGATGACGTGACAGTATTTCTAGATGGAACAGAAAGCGACGTTACAGGTGCTTGCAAAGTGTTTGATTCCTTTGGCCAAGTATCAGGCCTGAAGGTGAACTATAAAAAGAGTGCAATACTCAGAATAGGGTCAATGAAAAATACCGCCACCGAATTTCCTTTAGAAAAGAACATTACATGGACCTCTGAGGGAGTCAAAACTCTGGGTATACATTTTATGAATGATGAAACAAAAATGATTGAATCTAACATTGAAAACAGAATTAAAGAAATGAAATCATTATTACAAAGATGGAAAAGACGACATTTAACACTTTTAGGAAAGATAACAGTAATAAAAATGTTAGCCCTCCCAATTATTATATACCCACTAACAACCCTCCCAGACCCACCAGATAAGACTTTGAAAGCAATCAATAAAGATCTTTTTTCTTTCCTATGGAGCAATAAACCCGACAAAATAGCGAGGAGAGTAATCATTCAGAATACAGAGAACGGGGGTCTTAAGATGGTTGATCTACAAAGTTTCCTTACTGCAATAAAAGCAAACTGGATTAGACGGTACATAAATGATAACAATAAAGGCGAATGGAAAATCAGCTTTAGGCACTACTTGGAAAAGATTGGGGGTGACAACTATTTTAATTCAGTGCTTACGGAACACCATTTAAAGAAATACATTAAAAATAAGAATTTTGTGTTTGATGTGTTAAAACACTGGAGCAAAATTGCGTTGACTACAAATCCAAGTGATAATATCCTTGAACAGTCAATCTGGTACAATTCACATGTAAAACAAAGTAATGCCCCGATCGAATGTCGAAAATGGGCAAAAAAAGGAATACTACAAATTAAACACGTTATAAAAGAAAATAGAATAATCAGTTTTAATGAGCTCAAGGAAAGGCATAGTCTTGATATGGAAGACTGTTTCACATATCAGCGGGTAAAGCATGCTATCCCCTCAGCATGGAAGGACATTATTGCAAATAGGGAAAGGGGAAATGAGCTGGAACCTCTAATTAAACAAATGGCTAAGAGGTGCAAATGCACACGTTTCTTTTATCAAATCCTTCTCAAGGAAAATAATGTTAAGTGCATAGGATCACAAGAAAGATGGAAAAGATCAGTTGAGGATGAGGCCATAGACTGGGAACATGCATATAAACTTGCATCAAAATGCACAATAGATACTAGATTGAAAAATTTCCAGTTTAAGTTTTTGCATCGTATAATCTCAACCAACACCTTTCTTCTCAGAATAAGAAAAGTATCATCATCTCTATGTGGATTTTGTTTGTGCAATCCAGAAACACTGGAACACGTGTTTTGGGAGTGTGAAGTGATTCAGGCCTTCTGGGCTGATTTACAATTATATCTACAACGTCACACTCTTTCGATCAATATTAATAGAAAAACGGTATTCTTTGGAAATGCTACGTCTAATGACGTTGGAAATCTTATAATATTCAGTGCTAAACAGTATATATTTAATGCTAAATGTCTTGACTACAAAATTAGTATAGATACTTTTAGAAAAGTCCTACAAGCCACAGAAGATATTGAAAAACAAATAGCATTTCGGAACGACAAACTGCACATACATTTGAAAAGATGGTCGCCCTTCCTTCCATTGTAAAACCAGAATATCAAGGGAAAATGCTCTTCTTTCTGCATTCCCCCCCTCCCTCCCCTCGTACTCCCCCTGTACTCCCCTCCTTCTCCCTTTATCCCTCCCCCTGATGCAGCCTCCGCCCATCCAACGCACCATTATGTTAATATTCATGTATGTAAACTTTGTATTCTTGAATAAAGAATGAAAAAAAAATGTTTAAACAAATCAATTCTACGTTGTGGTATTATAAATGTATGTACACGAATATTTGAATGTTGGAATAAGTTTATCAAATAACCAGGCACATCACAATCATTAATTCTTGTCATTAGGACACATTTATTGAATTGTAAATGCTTATGAAACGGCAAGATGTTAAGTTCTATTATTTTGTCATTTGTAGATAGTGAACTATCCGTTACCATAAGCTTAGAGACTCTTCGATACAATGACTTCAGCCTTTTCAATTTAGCATCACTACAGTTATCCCAAATTATTGACACATAATTAACGTGATATAAAATATGAGCATGGAAGAAGATTTTGCAAGTTTGAATGTCAACAATATGTTTTAATTTTGAGAGAGGAAATAGATAAATTGATTTTTGACTCACATGCGAAGCAAAAGTGAGTATGTACTCACCCTTTTCGTCCGTCCGGGCGTCCGAGTGTCCGGGCGTCCGGGCGTCCGGGCGTCCGGGCGTCCGGGCGTCTGTAAAAAACTTTCACGTTGGATTTTTCTCGGAGACTATTAAGTCTATCAACACCCAATTTGGCATGATGGTGTAGGATGACAAGGCGTACAAAAACATACACAGTGACTTGACCTTGCTTTAAGGTCAAGGTCGCAGGGGCCGTAAATGTTGTCTAAAAAACAGCCATTTTTCACATTTTCCCAATTTTCTCTGACGTTTTTGAGATTGGATACCTGACCTATGTATGGTATATAGGACAAAGTAATCCCTATCTTTTGATACCAGTTTTATTGACCTTGCTTCAAGGTCAAGGTCACAAGAGCTCTTTAAAGTTGGATTGTATACATATTTTGAAGTGACCTTGACCCTGAACTATGGAAGATAACTGTTTCAAACTTAATAATTATGTGGGGCACATGTTATACTTTCATCATGAGACACATTTGGTCACATATCATCAAGGTCAAGGTCACTTTGACCCTTATGAAATGTGACCAAAATGGGGTAGTGAACCACTAAAAGTGACCATATCTCATGGTAGAAAGTGCCAATAAGCACCATTGTGCTTCCTATGTCTTGAATTGACAGCTTTGTGTTGCGTGACCTTGGATGACCTTGACCTTGGTGATATGTGACCAAATGTCACCCAAGGTCAAGGTCACATGAATTTTGTAGGAAAAATGTGTAAAGCAGTTCTTAGTGTATGATGTCATTGCTATGTTTAGTTGGTTGACCTTGAAGGTCACCCGAAGGTCAAGGTCGTGTAAAGGTCAAGGTCAAGCATGTGAGTCGTATGGGCTTTGCCCTTCTTGTTTAACAAATATCATCAATGTGTAAATACCATCCTAAATGATCATCAATTATTATACCAAGAACTTTGTGCTCAACAATTTTTTCGATTCTCAAAGAATCAAGAAAAAGAGAAAGAGATAAAGGATATACTTGATGTTTTTGTCTCATAGTTATCACCATTTTGGAAGGATTTATGACCATAAGATTCGAAGAGCACCAGGAACGTATTTTATCCAGGCTCCCTTGAAGTTTTACTGCCACACATTCAGTCCCGACACCTGAGGTTGAAAGTGTTACATCATCAGCAAACATATCACATGTAACCTCTTTATGAGAGATGTGTAATGGTAGATCATTGATAAATAGGCAGATCAAAAGAGGACCTAATAGTATTGGTCTAATACAGAACCTTGTGGTACACCCACTTGTAAATGGCCATAAAAAGAAGCATGTACATTGAAATAGACATACTGCTGTCTGTCATTTGAGAATGATTAAAATAATTTCATGGTGTTACAACCATTTAGATATATTAATGATTTTTCCATTAAAATGTCATGATAAACCATTGATTGAAATAATTTCATGGTGTTACAACCATTTAGATATATTAATGATTTTTCCATTAAAATGTCATGATAAACCATGTCAAATGCTTTCTTTAGATATAAAAAGATGGAAACCAATCAAATTTGACCTGTTAATGGTACACCAAAGCTGTATCCTTACTTTTATAATTGAAAATATTCTTTTTTTAGCTTTTCTTACCAGACTCTTGACAAAATTATGCTGTTTTTGTAAGCTGGGAAATCTCCATTTTTTTCTTAATCAATCCCTCACAGTCATTGCTAACATCACATCCTTTGCCATCCATGGTGAAAGAGTTGGATGACATACACATTTCTTTTTCATGGGAGCATGTTTGTCAATAACTGATAGGAAAAGACTATACCATAGTTTCAGTGCATTGTTAGGGTTTGCAACATTAACTACGCTATAAAATGGAGTATTCTGTAAAGCTAAACAGAACGCATATATATCAAATTTCTTGAAAGATCTATAATATGTAGGTGTGGTGGTCTTTCCTACACTTTGGAGAACTTTCTGGAATGAATCCAGCATACAATTGGATTAATTGTGTCATTTAGAAACGTTCAATGTTGAATGTTTATGGCTTGAACTAGTTGAAGTGAAAAATATTGTGCACTCATCTGTTATGTTGAGATTTCTCTACAGAAATCCTACTTCTACCTACTGTTGGTTTGATGATTTTGTAAAATGATGGACAAAGTATGTACCTTTAAAAAAAAGTGGTTCTATTGGGTGATTTCAACATTGGTTATTTAAAAAAGAATGGTGTATGGGATTCCCCCATTGCTCTTTTTGGTCTCACACAATTAGTTCAAACTGCAACAAGAGTCACACAGTCAACATCTACTTTGATAGATCATCTATATATATATCACAAACATTTGTATTGTAAAAGATGTATGGTCACCCAATGTAGGTATTAGTGACCACAAATAAATCGGATCTACGAACTACACACATTCTGGATCTGGATCATGTGAGTTGCAGTAACCACTTCTGGTTGTCGTCGCAACATTTTTTTTTTAATAACAGTGAAAGTGTTCAGTGGGTGGGCGACAGCACTGTCAGCAAAGGTCTTTGCTGTCAGTCTCGGCGCTGATGATGCTGCGCCGGCTGGTCGAGCTGGTTTGGCTGGCAAGTCTGTGTCACCCATGCGAAGAGAAGAGACGATAAGAGAATGCATGTGTATTTGTGAGGACATTGTCAGAATTTAACATACTTATCAGTCGTGCGCTCTCTTCAGTTGCTTTTGAAGCGTCTGGGCAGCACGCGGTCCTCCAGCAGGGGGGGACAACTCTTTGGTTACTACACGCATTTTTATCCAATCAGAGAGGAGGAATTTTTCGACACCCATCGACGCTGTTGACATTATGGCGGAAGACGGTCCAACCCATGTTCGTCACCGTGAAGATTTGCAGCCAGCTTCTTAATCTCACAAGCTGGTTTTTGCCTTGGAACGGCAAGCACCCAGTGGATACTAACCGTCACTTTCATGTGTATCAAAAACTCTGAACTCTGATGATGGCAGGTATGTATCTTGCACAGTTTTGTCAAACTTTGACATGACAAAACCTGTTGTGTCTTGTGAAGCATATCGTGTGACTAGCGTGTAGGGCGCTGATTATCATGAATACATGAAAGGAAAAGTCATTTCATCTGGGTTACCTTGTTGACCTTTGTCATGGATGTCCTAGGTATGAGGTAGCTATCACTGTATCGTTATCCGTTTTTCTCCATGCGCGATGCGGATGCACTACAGAGTGCAGTGACTACTGTCTACACGAATCTCGCGCCTTCAATTTTGCAGTATCAAACTCAAAGCGTTAGAAGATTCAGTTTCGATCATAAGAGAGAGCAGTGCATTGCGTTCTATCCCCGTGAAAGATGATTTTGGTTATGTATGTCAAAGTAAATATGATGCTGCAAACTTCTTTCGTGTTGCAAATGTTACCGATCACATCGAGAGGCAACCGATCTCTGATTGTCATGTGCTATATGATACCCACAATCTTTCTCCGTGCAGATGTGCAGGCTAAGCCTCGAAAACCCAGGAAGGCGAAATCCTCCACTACAAAATCCAAAGATGATGAGGCACTGCTTGGTAGGCACAACTAATATTATGTCATGCACAATACAAATAGCAGACACTTGCTCATACAACATCCATCCTCATTATTTGTCTCTCTCAGTCTATTCCACTTTTACTGAATCATATGTGTGTGAGTGTGTGTGTGTGTGTGTGTGCGTGTGTGTGTGTGTGTGTGTGTGTGTGTGTGCGTGTGTGTGTGTGTGTGCGCGTGTGTGTGTGTGTGTGTGTGCGTGTGTGTGTGTGTGTGTTGCAGGACAACTAGTCAGCAATCCAGTGGCAAAGCATCTCGCCTCTACAAGGAGGCAGCACAACCTTACAAGTGTGAGAAACTCCATCAGCTCCTCCAAATAATTTGGCAACCGGAGAGAATTCCCCAAGACTTCAGGGATGCCACAGTTATCCATCTCTACAAGCATAAGGGAAACTGCCTGTCCTGCTGTCAATCGCAGGCAAGATTCTTGCAAGGCTGCTTCTCGACCACCTCACCTCGTATCTGAGTGATGAGCTTTCTCACCTCGTATCTGAGTGATGAGCTTTCTCACCTCGTATCTGAGTGATGAGCTTTTGCCAGAGACCCAATGCGGCTTCAGAAAAGAATATGGGACCATTCTCATGGTGTTTGCTGCCTGACAGCTACAAGAGAAGTGCCATGAACAGAATGCTGACCTGTTCTCCACCTTTGTTGACTTAACCAAGGCATTTGACACAGTTTGCAGAGCATGCTTTTGGAAGATCATGGCCAAGTTGAGTTGTCCTGGAAAGTTTATCACCATTGTGTGGCATTTTCATGATGGAATGCAAGCAAGAGTCCAAGACAACGGCGAGATGTCTGTGCCATTCTCTGTCACCAACAGAGTAAAATGGGGTTGTGTTCTAGCACCAACACTACTCAGCATTATGCTCTCAGCCATGGTGTTGGATGCCTTCAAAGATACCAGATTGGGCAACGACATCAGATAACACACAGATGGGAAATTGTTCCACCACAGGAGGCTGCAGGCGAGGACGAGGGTGAAGACAGACACAATCAGAGACCTTTTATTTGCTGATGACTATGCTCTCAGCTCTGCCTCTGAAGCAGACAAGCAACACAGTGTTGACAGGTTTGCTGAAGCCTGTCACAGCTTTGACCTTAGAATCAGCACAAAGAAGACCGAGGTAATGTACCAACCAGCCCCAGGGAAACCATATGTTGAACCCAAAATCTTTGTGAATGGCCAGAGACAGATTGCAGTAGACAAGTTCACCTATCTCGGTAGCACACTGTCCCACAGCACTCTCATCGATGATAAAAGGTCAAAAGTACGGAGGTGAGCAGAGAGCTGTTACATGAGTTCCTAAAAGTAAACTTTATGAAAACTTAACAGTTTTGCATGAATATGGTAGGATTTGTCATGAGAATCAACTACACAACACATAAATTTAAGATGATGCTTTGTTTGGTTGCATTTTTGAAAAAAGATTTTAAGTCTGTTCACAACATTAACACCGTCACACATTTCAAACACACACTGTATAAACTTTAAAAAGTGAAAATCTTTATTATTACATCTTGAGAACTCACCACATGAGTCAAAACTGTCATACACATTACAAATTTGAACTGAAAACTAGTAAACAAAGACTTTAGAAAAGATAATAACGAGTCTGTTCACAACATAACGCCACAACACAATTCCTCATTGAAAGTCATGCTTTAAGCATTAAATATGTCAATTTTAGTATTAAACAGTTTTTAGATGTATTCTAAATGTAACAAACACATATTTAAAGAAAAGCAATTGCATTGGGAATGTATATATCATTAGATACATACTTCAGTCTTTTGACCATTTTAAATGGTTACATTTTTTCCATTTAAGCACATCTGTTGGACCAATGTACTTATTCTCACAGTCCAAGTTTAGCAATGGACATCAGAAAACTTAAAAGTGAAGTCAGAAAATAAAAATAATTGAATATACTCTTCGTAAACCCCAAAATTTGAATTCTGATCTGAATGTCTGTTCACAACATTACACCGTTACAAACTTTTTTAAAATAAAAAGTGACAAATTTTAAATTCGGAATCAGGAACAATGTTTCAGAAGGTGCATAAGGAAGATAGCTACATTTTGCACTCCTTCCCATGCACACCATGCTCTTATTACGTGCAGTAAAAAAAAAAAGTGTGTGTTTGTTCATAACATAACACCATTTTGTTCACAACATAACACAAAACCAATTTTTAAAAGTGTGATGAAACAGTTCCTGATCACCAAAACATTCAATTTAACAAAACTGAATATTCTGTCAACATTGATGTATTCATTAAAACTTAAAATAGCCATTGAACACTTGTTGCTCTTGTAATGCACTTTAATGGTGTAATGTTATGAACTGGATGGTGTATTGTTATGAACTACATGAAAGATCTAGAAAAACAAAATTTTAGTTTGATTCTTGTACAAGAATGTTTATAGTAATAATACATGTAGAATAAAATGGTGGTTTGGTTTAATTATTGTTTGGCCTTCTGTATATAGCTAGATAAGTTTGTTTGCAACATTACACACACAGATGTGTGCGTAATGTTGTGAACAGAGTGTGTTTTTCTAAAAATGTGCCTAAATGGAATCTTGAGAGTGTGTCTGTGTTCAACAATGTAGAACTTAACCAGAAGGTTTTAATTCTTTATCCCCACCAAGTTTTAAAGTTGATTTTTGTGGTTTTTGGATGTTCACAACAGTAACACCATTCTTAATTCCACTTGCCATTGTTTTCCTCACTAAAAGTACATGCAGAGTGTGATTTCAGTCCTGACAAAAAGACCACAGCAAAGCTGAATAATCAATAGTCCTATATACCAACAACTTGATAACATAATAATGCACACACCATCTGATTTTAGCTGTTTTCCCTCAAAATTGAGCACTTTGGTCTGTACACAACTAATAAGGCCCAGAACTTGTTTTCATTTTATTCATAAAATATATCAAATATCTAGATTTTTGCAACACACAATTATTTTGCAGTTACACAATTGCAGGAAAATCCACTTCATGTAAAAAAAAAAAAAAAAACATGTTTGATTTATTTGAAGATAAAGTTGCAAAATGTTAACACAATTTTTGTCTCGGTCGTTAAAATGTTGTTTTATCAAGTCAAAATAAAAGTTTTCTGATTAAAAAAAAACTTAACCATGAAATACAACCATTATAACCTACCTTTCCCTGTCCGTCACTCTAATTCCATGTCCCAGTTCAAAACCTCCCTCAAGACACACCTGTTCCGGTCAGTCTTTCCTGACGAGCAGTGAAGGCGCCTCTTTTATGTTTCGTGTTTTGCCTGCTACTTAATTAATTGTATTGTATTTAATTGTTCTTTTTATTTCAATTGTATAGTATGTGAGTGTTAGAATGTTTTGTATGAGTGTAGACTTTATCATTGTACACGCCATGAGCTTGCTATTAGGGAAGGTATGTGCGTTATAAATAGTCTGTATTAGTATTATTATTATAGCATGTAGTGACACTGAATGCATGGGGTAAGACAGAATCTTTGTGTGGAATTTTAACCTTTGAAGACGATGGTGCTAGTGTTACACAAATGTTGTGAACAGACTTTATACATCAAAATTATTATTTTGGATTACAAATTTATTTCTCAGCAAGTCTGTTGAAAAGAAGGTCTCCCAAAAACAACTTTGGCAGAAAATAATTATTAGGATTTACTTTTTGTGTGTGTAAAAAAGAGCTTGAAAATGAGCCTTTTGGAATGTGTAACACTTTCTCTGTTTCCCAAAACTCAATATTCCTAACACAAATGCAAATAACTCAACAACTATCAATTTTAGTGAGAAAAAAATTATTTGCTAGCAACATTGTTCAATACTGAATAAGTCACAGCAAGTTTGAAGTCAGCATGTGTTGAAGTTTGAGTTTGTGAGGCAAAGTTTCACTGATGGGTATTGAAATTGACCCTCTGCTCACCTCTGTACTTTTGACCAAAATTGACATGAGAATTGCAAAAACCAGTGCAAAAACTTCGACAGACTGCATGCCAGTGTCTGGTACAGGAGGGGCATCAGACTCCAGATGAAGCTGAAGGTCTAACAAGCAGTTGTCCTGCCCTCACTGCTGTATGCATGCAAAACATGGAGTGTATACCAACACCACGCCAAGAAGCTGAATTATCTCCACACCGCCTGCCTCAAAAGACTCCTGGCCATCAAGTGGCAAAACAGGATTCCAGACGCTGAAGTCCTCACCCAAGTAGGTCTGGCCAGCATCCACACTTTCTTAATGCAGGCACGACTGAGATGGGCAGGCCATGTAGCTCGCATGCCAGACCACCGGTTGCCAAAGAGGCTCTTTTACAGAGAGAAACAACAGGGCAGGCGCTCCCGGGGAGGTCAAAGAAAGTGCTT
>JAWQFJ010002582.1:37500-40000 GCA_034096865.1 Theodoxus fluviatilis
GGGTCAAGGCCACCTATATTTTGGTAGGAAAAATGTGTAAAGCAGTTTTTAGCGTATGATGTCATTGCTAGGTTTAGTTGTTTGACCTTGACTTTGAAGGTCACATGAAGGTGAAGGTCATGTAAAGGTCAAGATCAAGCATGTGAGTCGTATGGGCTTTGCCCTTCTTGTTCTTCAGGTTGTTGACACCAAACCTGAGAGAGAGAGAGAGAGAGAGAGAGAGAGAGAGAGAGAGAGAGAGAGAGAGAGAGAGAGAGAGAGAGAGAGAGAGAGAGAGAGAGAAAACATGAGAGAGAGAGAGAAAACACAAAAGAGAGAGAGAAAACACAAGAGAGAGAGAGAGAGAAACACAAGAGAGAGAGAGAGAGAGAGAGAGAGAGAGAGAGAGAGAGAGAGAGAGAGAGAGAGAGAGAGAGAGAGAGAGAGAGAATGCTCACATGTGCATGTGTGTTTGTCTCGTCATGCATGAATGTGTGTGAATAGGTTAGCCTATGGAATCAGATTCAGTACACACTGTTAGAATGTAGAATTATAGAAACTAAACCCTATATACTTGGAAGTAACATTGAATGCAAAACACATAATTATAGTCCCACAGTTAGGGATGACCCTCACACACTAATACATTGCTGCAGGAAGTGTCACAGTGTGCACTAATTCAATTTTCTCAGCTTTTCATTAAGAAAGGCCTATCTATATGATGTTGTGATGATGCATCACACTGATTTTAAAATAGTTTTTGGTAAAAGGGCTTACTTTTCACCATCAATTAATGTTCTATTGTCAAAATGGAGGAGTTACCTCCCCCTCGACCACAAACATTTTGGTCAAATTGATGAGAAAGAGCCGGGCAACACATTTAGGGCCAGTCAGAAATCAAGGGAAAATAGCAAAGAAGACCTTTTGGGGAGGTGATATAACTCAGCCAAAATTTCATTTGTATCATGTTACTGGACTGGGAAGATAAATCATTTGAACTCAAGAGACGATATATAACCCAGGAACCTTTATTTCATGCATCTTTTGTTGTAATCTTTGGAGGAAGTCATGACTGGGCTTATGTGTAGATACTGAATAATTAGAAAACACATATGATTAAGAGCCACTTCACCTGATAAATTTGGAGTCAGCTGAAAAACTGTATATCGAGTTCACGAAGGCGGCTGATCGAGGCGTTCAAGCAGCTTGGAGCGGGAATAGGATGGAGCGGGAAGCAGGCAGGGATGCGGCGTTGGCGGTTATCAACAGAGTGTGGTCTTGAGTTTCTGACCCTACACGTCACGTAGGCGCGACCTAGATTTTGACCTGGCAGCTTGCAGGAGTGTCTTCCAGTTCTACAAGCAGGCCTGCTGAAAGACAGAAATTTTCACTCGCCTGCCGGGCGCTAGTGGATAGTTCAGGAGCCCGAGGACTTTCAAATATATTTTAAACAAAGTTACATGCTAACAAACTATGAGACTTGCAGATTTGTGTTGCGTGTCCCTTGGGGCATATCATGGGGCAACCTTAAATTTTATTTTGTTTTTTCAAAATTTAATGTCCGCTCTAAAGGGCTACAGAAAATATTACTGCAGATTTAGAATTATATGCAGTGACTCAAGTATGCTTAAAAAGTCTGTCATTGCATTTAAGGCCAGACACGGCAGCTGTTTTAGACCAAAAAAGTGATTTTCGGATTTTTGCAGAATTTGCTTCCTCAACATCTAATCTATCGACTCCAACAATAACATCTTGTAAAAAAAATAGGCATAAGTCGTTAAAACATTATTACAAAAGCATGGGCTTGGATATTTATGCTAAGGATTCTGAAACATAGCCATTTTTAAAGCCCTCAAACGCATAGCAACGCTTTGGGAAATATGCGATGTTTGGTACCACCAGATAGCTCACGTTTCGAAGCTGTGTGGCCCTGCACTGTCGACAAAAATAGACTTCACTGCGATTGGTCACCAGCATTTGAATGAGCGGCAATGTTTGCGATAGATTTCCATATAAGGCTACGCATTACTATTTCATTGATAGCGTAAGCGTCTGGGTCAAAGTTTAGCCAATCAGAGCACAGCAAACACCTCGTCGATTCACTCGGCCTGCCCACAATGCACCGCGGTTGTAAACAATATGGCTGCATTGTTCCACGCGACTTTTGACTGTTCATCATATTTCAAGGCTATTTCTCGAAATTGATTACTGTTACAATTGTGTTGAGCAAAGAGAATGCCTTGTCCACAGAAACAAAAGCGTCGCCTGCAAGCAAAGCAAGCAGCTGCTGCTAAAAAGGCCAAGACTGAAGGGTTGAATGAGTCAGTGTTACGAATATCGGCTTCGATTCGAACTTCGAGTTCGCCGGTTGCTCTCTGCAATAATATATATATTATTAGGTGAAATATATTTCATCAATGTGACTTCAAATGGAATATTTTTACTTCTGTGTGCTGCATATGTATACTTGTAAAAAAGGCCAAGACTGAAGGGTTGAATGAGTCAGTGTTACGAATATCGG
>JAWQFJ010002582.1:45000-83233 GCA_034096865.1 Theodoxus fluviatilis
CTGAAGGTCAAGGTCATGTAAAGGTCAAGGTCAAGCATGTGAGTGGTATGGGCTTTGCCCTTCTTGTTCAGTTATTTGATTAAGTACAGTATCTATTAGAGCAGAAGGTTGGTACATCGGTCTTCTTGTAGAGGCACATGGCAAGCTGTGTGTCTTGTACCAGCTCATCCACTGTTCCTGCCCTATCCACTCCTTTCATTTCTCATTTATCCGTATTCAATGAATTTGCCTACTCTCTTCTCTTTGGTAGAGAAAAGCCTCAGTGAGTAGGGGTGCCACCTGACATTGTGTTCATCAGTAAACACATTTGTTGTAAGGCTGAGTGTATTAAGAATGTTCAGAATGGTATGTTCTTGCTGCTTAAAGCTGAAGCATTTTCCTCCATACCTTCTGTCCTGCTGACAGACTTTGTCCTTGATTTCTTCTACAGAACTTTGTAAAATTACACCATTACAAAAGCATGTTGGACCATTCCACTATTGGCATCAGTTGCAAACTTGTCTTTGTTCTCAATTTAAAAACATTTATTACTGTTATTTTCTTCTTGCAGCATTGAATTGTGTTCCTTTTGTGGCTCTGGTGGTAAAAGTTTTCCACAATTTATGAGGATCTGACGTCCTATGACCTCCATGATTATCATTTTAAAAGTTCATTAGGCTGATGAAACTGGATTAACAAGTTCTGTCTTAGGCCACATCATTGATTTCTGAATGAGAAAACTACATTTAGAGATGTCTAGTGTCATAAGTTTTGCTTGCTATTCAGTACTTGTACTTCATATAGTTTTTGCAAATCAGGTTGGTGTCTGAAAAGTTTTAACTTGATGAATGGTTCAGTGGGCTCAGCATCATTGTTGAGATCATGTCCCCTAAGAAATTGACAAATTCAGCAAAGTTGTGGTGCCCATAGGCCCACAATTTGGTGACCCCCCACCCCAAACAGACGGCCGTTACATTCAGCTTCAAAGTACCATTCAATCCCACTTTCTTAGTATATCTTACATCAGATATTCACATATTCACATCACAGTTCAAATAACGCATTAGTTTCATACACTGTTTTATTAGAATGAGCCGGTTTTGGATCCATGGATCTGGTAGAGCTGTGGCACATGAAATGAGAAACATCAGCAGGGAAAAAAAGAAATGAACCAGACTTTTGTACATTGCTAGACCACTGTTTATCCATCTGTGGGATCTTCCTCTTAAAACTTTAAAAGTCTTCGGAAAAGAATGAACTCTTATTTCCAGAAATGATTTAGCACATACATGTCTTTGGTTGTCTCTTGGTGCATATGAAGATGTAAACTAAATGCCCTATGGTGGTTTCTGGTGTCCTTGGGCCAGCAATTATTGGTATTTGCTGAGTCCTGTCCCCTGCACATATGCAGTTTGTTAATGATTTGCAGAGTGGAGTCCCTTGTTTTTTTGTGAATGCACCATTTGTGTGACACCAAGGACAAGACTGAAGCTCTAACTCCAATGCATAGAATCTAAGGCAATTAGAGCAGGCAATGAGTCACTGTGTTCATATCTTAGTAGACATGAAATGCACTGTTTTTCATACCTAAAATCTTTCTAGGAAGAGGAAGAAACACCTGCAGGGGAGAAGGATCAGAAACCTGCTGAGACCACCAAGAAGAAGAAAAAGAAAAAGAAAGCAAAAGGTAATGCCTTTGATAGTTTCCATGAAAACAGTTGCCGCTCTCATTAAATGTATCAAATGTTGATTTTAAAACTGATAGTAATATTTGGGCCAAGAAATAATTTGCACATTCATTCATTGAGAGCAGGTTTAGCCAATGAACATTTTAACAATGTGTCAACAATTGAGCCCTTGTACTATATTACATGCACTTCCAACACCCATTCTACCACTTCCATTTTCTTTCAACGTGGATCACTGTTCTCACTTGACCTTTAGAACGCCAGCTATTTTTGGCCTTTCCCCCCCCCCCCCCCCCTCTACAGCCGGATTATTTTTTCAACTTACAGGAATTTCATGTTTGAAATTACATGAAAATTTCTGCATTAACTCTTAACATTCTGTGCTGCTCCTAACCGCTCCTGAGGCTAAATCCCATGTCGTTTGTAACTGCATGTCTTTCATGCCTAAGAAACCAAGGGAGATTACCCAGGCGGCAAGCTCTCTTCAACTAAAGGAAATTACTGCACTACATCTGCTTGGTTAGTCTCAGTGAATTTTTAAACAGATTTCAATTAAATTTCTACTGAGTTATTTGGCTTTTTTGCTCATTTTTTTGTGGGCGTTCCCCATTGCGAAGATGGCGAATGATTATGCTGACTATGGTTGAGGCAGTGATTCGTTTTTTATCGAAATGGTTCGAACTAGACATGTTGGACTCAAAGAGGTGGCTCAGCATGATGTAATGGTTTCCTGTGCACACACAAGTGATTTATCGAACCTGTGGGCAAAATATTTTCACTCCGTTTTATCGGACCTGTGGGCTAAATATTTCCACTCCGTCATCAGTTGATGTCACCGAATGGTCAGATACTGTGGAGGAGTTTGCTAACGATCCTTTCATTGAAGCAGTTGTTGCACAAATATCAATCGGACGTGAGGTAGAACCAGTAGAGACTAAAGTATTTTCTGCAACTTCCAGAGGAAATGTTTGTCATGATCCATGACTAGACTCTAGGCAAGGTAGAATGGCAACGGAACAATCATCAAGGACATCAATCATTCAATGCCATGGGCATCATTCAGCTGCAGCTCAATCAGGTGCTACTGAAGCAAGCGAAGTGAGCTGAGACAGCCAGTGATGGCCGATGTTATGTCAAGGAATCGTTACGAAATCACAAATTACACAGTGATTATATTTATAGAAAAATATTTTTGTCTATTTCCATTAATTTACCTGTAATTATGCTAATTACATGCAAATAAAGCAAAGAAAAATATAAAAACACACTCTGTACTTGTTCTTAGAATGACCAACATTCATTTCTGACTACACAAAAAAAATGCTTACAGATCCATACAATATTATAGAAGTAGGAATTTTTAAAAACAAATCAACAGTGTTATGTGTCATTTTCTCTAAAACCTTACAGGACTGGGGCTTGTAGTTGTGAAACTCCTTATAGGACGTTAAGAGTTAAACCAAAAATCATTATTTTTTGGTGTTCTAACAGAAAATTTCAAGCTCTTTCTGATGTAATCACTAGAATTTGGCTACATAGGAAGGCAAAAAAAAATTAACATGTGGAAAACAAAAATCAAACTCATCGTACTTAGTTTTCAGCTTGCTCTTATTCCAGAATCTGTACAAATGTAATTCTTTGTGAAGAAAAAGAGTGCAGGCAAATTATCAAGACATCCGAAAATGCTATCTGAAAAAGCAGGGACACTGATACAAAGGCAGTCTTCAGTACTTGCAATTGAACTTTATCTAGTATCTATTTACGTTTGGTCAGAGAAGACTGCTTCCATTGTCGAAGGCAAGAATATTCTCCCACTTCCCTTCTGTTCTTTGACAACATCTGAGCCTGGTGTTAAGTTGTTTCTTCGACAATGAGTTTGAAGACATCGTAGGTGAAAAATACACCGAAATAATATGTACAATATGCAACATGGATACTGGGATGATCCCATGGACATCACAACTTTCATTCTTGTTGGCACGTCTAAATGTTTAACCAACAGGTGCATCATTTGATGTTTACCAATACATTCATGCACAATCATTCACTCATTCATACCAGACAAAGTGACAAGACAGGGTAGCAGCAACTTTTTATCTGATCAACAATATTTGTTTTTTAACTTTTTTCCCACCTCTCCTACCCCTGGGATAGAACCACAGCACAGCGCCTCGCTGCAAAGTCCTTAGCATGCTGGACCATCTACACCTCCTAAAAATGAGGCTATCAATAGTCCAGCAGAGGCTTTAGGTTGGCTTTGAACTCATGAGGGCACAAGGGGAGAGCACTGGGATGGGAGCTGCTAGGATCTTTTTGTGATGTACAAGATACAACATGGATAATATGTCTCAGACAGTCCATCGGAAACAAAAGCTGGACCAGGCTCACCAGTAATCACCAGTAATCAATGGTAACCACTGATGGTCACATTAGTTCGGAGCAATCGTCGGAAATACTTCCTCACAATCTGAAACAACGGAATCAGGCACTAAGATTGACTCTCAGTCACTACGCTCCCTCTCCAAGAGATCCTTTTCGTCCTCAAACCCAAAAAACTTCTCCGAGTCAGAATCAAAGAAAAATGTTACCAATGCCTCATAGTCTATGATGACATAAACAAAATTCAAACTGTGTCAATTAATCATACACAAAAATTAGCAGAAAAATCCACTGTTAAAAAAAATCAAAACGGTGCAAGCAGATGCAAAAACTAGGTCTCTTTTGTGTACTCCAGTGTTAAAAGAGCTTTCAAAGTCCCACTACTCTGATAGTGTCTCTATGTATAGGCCCTATTGTTCGGGCGGATAGATCCACCTGTGGCTGTTTGGGAAAGAAAGTGCATGGCGGATACATCCGCCCACGGTGTTCTAAAGGTTAAACATGGTCTCCTTGAAGTTTCATGCATGATACACATTCCTTCCCCACCACATGTTTTAATGGGAACATTTGTTGTATGACAATAAGGCAGCTGTAATGATCACATTTGCAGTTGGTTTAGGTGCATGGAAACAAAGTGTTTTTTGACAAGGACATTGTTGCCCCAGATATCTGGGCTCTCGCCTTCCAGGAGAAGTCACCATGTGGCCCTGTACTTTTTGGTTTTATCAGATCTAAGTCATCTGATGGAGAGTCTTGCTGCTTGTGTAAAGCACTTGTATTCCTGGTATGCCTCAGGTCTGTCATTTGGCAACACTGCATTTGTAAATTATTGTTTTTCATTTCTTTCTTGGGCAGATTTGGCTGATTTTACATTTTGCAGAACTTTTCTGCACCAGTGAACTCATAACATGATTCGGAGTGCAGCAGATTTGTTGCTGTTCTGTTATAATGGTTTTCTCATAAAGATTCACAACATCCTTAAAATCATGTACTACATCTTTTGTAGATGCAGTAAGGATAATGTTATGACTGTCTTATCAGGCTGTGCCATATAAACTGATCTCTCTAGTCTGAAAAGCAATTGGGGAAGAAAAAAAGCAACTGAATGAACAAAATGGAACGTGACAGTGAAGATTTTACAAATAATTCAAATGGGATTTGGGAAGTATATGTTCAATGTTGGTTTAACACATTTTCTTTTAACTTTTCTTTTAATTTACTTTTGTTTTTGTTATTGTTGTTTTTGTTCATCTCAGCCCTTGTTTACCTATGCACCTGTTATCTTTTCTTCTGTGAGACTTTTAGCTGCTGCCAAGAAGTTATTTGTACAGGAGGCTCTTTTCCTAGTTAGTCCTTTTTGTGTGGACCTCTTTGCCTGAGTTCATTTAGCTTTGGGTCTGGATGTGTTGACAAAATTTATGGAGACTTTTTAAGAGCTATCAAAAATGAAAAAATAAAAGATTTATCTGATTTAACTAGCTCCCCATGCACTTAAAGTGATTAAAGTGATTCTTTTGAATCAGATGAGCACAGTAAAAGAAGTGGTGGTGATGTTCTTTTTTTCATGCTGATGTCCTAAGCAGCCTATGTACATTTTGGTTGTTACATTGATTCTCTTAGACTCTCTCTTAGACCATACATTTTTCCAAATAGTTTTTTTTTGTTTTGATTTTTTGGTTTTGTTTTTAAAGAATGTTTGTAGACATCTCCATCAAAACTACTCCAAGCAGTAAGGGATGGCCATTTTATTTGACAACACTCTTGATTCCATTCTCGACCAAGTTTTGTAACTGTATTGAAACTATGTCTACAGAAGAGGAGATAACGCAGGCTGAGGAGGAGGAGCCAGCCCCAGTGGAGGATGAGGGACGGATTCTGGCAGTTCTGGTTCACCGCACCGACCAGCTGAAGAATGATTTCCGTGTCCTGCACCCGCTTGTCCGAGTCCAAGTTGTGAATGAGGCCACAGGACATTATTTGGAGAAGCAGCACAAGTATGACTCTTTATACTCTGTGTATTTGTAGGAGTTGGAGCAGTGAGTCTCTGGCTCTTTTCCATAGCTTTTGGTCATGAATAGTTTTATCAAGATATGCATTCTGAGAGTGAAATGACTGGTCTTGGATTACTTTTGGCCGGATAGCATGAGTGGTTTGTACTTTAACTCATTGAATTGCCATGCAAGAATTGCTGTGCAAATAAATATAGAAGACTCAAATGGTCCTATATTAACCCTCTGCGCGCCGTCGGCGGTCATAACCGCCGACGTAGTTACCTCCCCTCACAGCCGTCGGCGGATAGTCGACAGACGGATAGGCATGTTTGAATCTGGCGCCGTTTGCTATGAATCTTGGGATTGTGAGAGCTCTCTACGCATGGAGACTGCGCAGAAGAGCCTTGCTTTCATAATAACAGTCGCCATATTTTTTCACTGCAAGTGCGTGAATTTAGAGCGAATTTTGAAGTTACCGATCGAGGTAGACACGCTGCTGCGCGATTTCGACTGCGCACGCTGGCCCAGAAATGGCTGAGCTCGATCCTGATGAAGAGCGAATCTTTGAAATATTGTTCGATTCTGACTCGGAAGAAGAATTCCATGGCTTCACAGAGGAAGATTTGGTCGAGTTTGCCACAGACTGACAGTGACTGACTGCTGACGAAATCGAAGTTGAACCAGCCTACTCCAAGATTCCGTCTGCGTATGACCACTCATGGTTGCTGTGGCAAACTCGACCAAATCTTCCTCTGTGAAGCCATGGAATTCTTCTTCCGAGTCAGAATCGAACAATATTTCAAAGATTCGCTCTTCATCAGGATCGAGCTCAGCCATTTCTGGGCCAGCGTGTGCAATCGAAATCACGCAGCAGCGTGTCTACTTCGATTGGTAACTTCTGAATTCGCTCTAATTTCGCGCATGGACTCTCCTCAACATGTGCCCAATGAGGTATCTAAATCGGATGCTTTTCATCTCTATTTCAACTAATAAAGTCGTTGACTTGATGGTCGACGAAACGAATTGCTACGCTGGTCAAGTGAGGGCGAAGAAAGGAAGCGATGCGGGAATTTATTCTCGAGTAAGTCAGTGGCACTCGACACGTTTTTTATTTGTGTTGTCTCAGTTTGTTTTTTCTTATCATATTGTATTGCATGGACATACATTTCAGTGGGTCTATCAAAGAGAGCATTCAATTTTCCATCTTTCCTCCAAAAATTTTGCCTCTATAGCAAAGAATAAAATAATTGTATATTTTTAAACAGAAGAGGGGTCTCGGTTTTTAGGCACGCCCAGAAAATAACTGGCTGCAGGGAGGAAAAACCGTGAAAAATTAATGGCGTCCAGAGGGTTAATTGTCAAAAGTTTGACTGATATTATTTTGGTGGAGTGTTTTTTAATTTAATACAAACTTATTGCCACAGTTTCTCTTTTGAAGATTATAACTTGCTCTGCAGTCTCGCCTGAGTGATTGAATCCTCTGGTGGCAGTTCTGTAACACCGGAGTCCAAATATATAAACCTCTCTAGGAGAGGAGTTCAGTGAAAAACCATACTTTCACACTCCAGCCTCTTTTTTGAATGATATGACTTACACTTTATTATCACTAAGTTCCTCCCCCATCTGATCTAACTAAACTCTTCATACATGAAAAATACTCTTTTTCCAGGGATCGAGCTGTGACTTCCTTCTACGAGTTGAAAAATGAAGCAGTGCATAGTGTCTTGCCTATCTTAACACAACCCTTTGACTTCAAGGAAAGGAAGTGAGTATTCATTGGGACTTTGCATTGCTTTCACACAGACTAGGATAAAACAATAGACATTTTCAAGCTTCACTAAGAAATATAGATGCTCATTTGACCATGACATTTTGCCAAATGGAATTTCTGTTTGTGATTTGAACAACTTGTAAAATAGATATGATTGCTAATGAGGATGAAATGTACATTACTTTTTCCATTTCAGATCCACTCTTCCAGTGTGGGAGGAACTTGTCATTTTCAATGAAAACTTCAACTACTTCCTCGAGGATAAACCCAGAGTCATCTTGTTCTTTGAGGTGGGTATGTTTCAGTGTTTAGTGCTGGCATCTGTTTCGAGTCATTCAGCTTACACTTGTCAGCATGCATTTAATCATCATGCCATGAATGTTCATCTTGCTTCTGTTTTATTTTTACTAGATGTATATGTGTGTGTGTGTGTGTGTGCTTGTGTGTGTACGTGTGTATGCATATGTGTTGTTTGTTCATTTGGTGGATTTTGCTTCCGTTTCCTTAGTAAAAATATTTGTGATTTTGCCTGATTGTTTGCAGGTTCTGGACTTTGTGACAATGAATGCAGCCAGCAACAATTACAGTCAGAGCAAGCAGGAGGGTGGCTGGTACCGAATTGCATGGGCTTTTCTCAAGGTTGGTTTTACTAGAACAACTAATCTTTTTGTCTACTTCTCTGGAATCATTCTTCTTCTTCTTCTTCTTCTTCTTCTTCTTCTTCTTCTTCTTCTTCTTCTTCTTCTTCTTCTTCTTCTTCCTCTTCCTCTTCCTCTTCCTCTTCTTCTTCTTCTTCGTCTTCTTCTTCTTCTTCTTCTTCTTCTTCTTCTTCTTCTTCTTCTTCTTCTTCTTCTTCTAGGATGTTTATATATAGAGGTGATATATATCACCTCTACTCCGATCACCTTTAACTGGAATGCAATCAATGAAGATATTAACCACATCAGTGTACACATTTGCACTCACTTTATTTCCATTGACCAATGAGAACAAGATGTTAACTCTTGTTTGTTTGTTTGTTTGTTTGTTGTTTTTTAATGAAATTTTTTTGAGTACCAAAGGGATGTTGAATCAGTTTCATCAATACTAATGACTTTATGAGAGTCATTGACTACTTAACCTTTAGAACGCCGTAGGTGGATGTTTCCGCCATACGCTTTCTTTTCCGAACAGCCACAGGCGGATCTATCCGCCTGAAGTTAGGGCCTATTTATAGAGACAGTATCTGAGAGTAGTGGAACTTTGAAAGCTCTTTCAACACTCGAGTACACCAAAGATACCTGGATTTCACATCTGTGCGCGTCATTTCAAGTTTATGAATGCTGTGGATTTTTTCTGCAAGTTTTTACATGTGATCGATTGACACAGTTCAAGTTTTGTTTACGTCATCATGGACTATGAGGCAATGGTCGAATTTTTCTTTTGATTCTGACTTGGAGGAGGAGTTTTTTGGGTTTGACTTTGAGGATGAAGAAGATCTCTTGGAGAGGAAGCGTAGAGTGTGAGGAAGAGATTCTGATGATTGCTCCAAACAGATATGACCGTCATTGGTTACCATCGATTACTGGTATTGGTAAGCCCGGCACAGCTTTTGTTCCTGTTGGACTGTCTGAGACGGAATAATTCGGTTTATTTTTCACTGACGATGTTTTTGATCTCATCGTTGAAAATACGAACCAATGCCAGGCTCAGATGTCGTAAAAGAATGGAGTGGGAGTGGATATTCTTTGCCCTTTGACAATGGACGCCGGTGACGAGAGCCGACATCAAAGCACTCGTTGCATAGCTGCAAGAAGTGCTGTGTAGCTCTGTCCCTACCCCTGGTTCGAGTGATGCCACTGCCTGGTGTCCTTCAAGGCTCCATGCACTCCTCTTCGCAAGGAGTAAGAGATGGAGAGTTCTGTAGGGTACCAGGCTGGATCAGTCATGAGGAGGACTGACTGTGAAAAACCTGCAACAGGTTTGACTATCACACACACACACATACACACACACACACACGCACGCACACACACCTTCCTCCCTCCTCCTCATCCCCAGCTTGTGATTGTGAGGCTTCCCTCCAGTAGGCTTGTGTGACACCCTCACCCCCACTCCCCCTTAGGCTTGTGACTGTGAGACTTACCAAGACACTGAAACAGGGTTGTGAACACTACCAAGCAGTATAGGAGGACTATGTTGTCTTCTGTGACCAAAAGTAAAGAGATGCTAGATGAAGTACAATTGCAAGTACTGAAGACTGCCTTTGTATCAATGTCCCTGCTTTGTCAGATAGCATTTTCTGATGTCTTGAAATTTGCCTGCACTCTTTTTCTTCACAAAGAGTAACATTTGTAGAGATTCTGGAATAAGAGCAAGCTACAAACTATGTACAGTGACCTGATTTTTGTTTTCCACATTTTAAATATTTTTTGGTTGGTTTGCCTTCCTATGTAGCCAAATTCTAGTGATTGCATCAAAAAGAGCATGGAGTTTTCTTAGAACACAAAAATTCATGATATTTGGTTAACTACAGAAATTTTCATGTAATTTCAAATTAAAGAAGGGTTGTTTTTCCTGAATGTTAAAAAATTAATCTGGCTGTTAGTAGGTAGCGGCAGCCTATGTGTGTTTATGCGGGAAACTCCTTGTGAGGCCAAAAATACATCATTTTGTATGTGATTTTTGTGGTGAGCAAATGTTAGGTTTGTCAGAAAATCTTAGTGGAAATCAAAGATTCGTGTCTCATCTTTCTTTTCTGCTAATTTTGTATTTGTGGAGTGTGATTATAAGGGCACAGAAGAGCAAAATAGAGCTCTAGGGAGAAAGGTAGTGGTCTCGTTTTCTAAACCTCAAACTTAGTACTGTCGATTAATATGCACTGAAAAAACAATTAAAACTGTGCTAAAAATTAAGCTCTCTTTTTCGCATTTTGTACAGTTAAACGATTGAATAAAACATAGCAGAACCTATACATTTCAGAAAAGTTATTTCTGCTGAATATCATGGATACAAAACTAATGTCATTAACGTCATGCAAAATTACCGCCAGCTAATTGAAGTGGGGTACCCCGCTGAAATCGAAGTCCCCTTTGTTTACTATAGCGAGTGAAGTTGCATGCGAACAACATAAGAATCTAAGTCACGTTTGCTGACAATTCGGAAAATATCCACTATCGCACCTTCGTGCATTGGAAGGAGGAATGTATGCCGAATGCGATGGATACAAAAGTAAAGCCGTAAAGGACATGCAAAATTTCCGCCAGCTAATCAAAACGGGGCTATCCACTGTAACCACCTTATCGAAATCGAGATCGCCTATGTTTACAATAGCGAGGATTCGGCTTCTGCGCTCAATCACCATCAGCATCAAAGTCATGTTTGCAGACAAACAGAAACATACACACTAGCATCTTTGCATGCACAGAAAGAGGAATTAAAGCTAACTGCGATGGATACCAAACTAATGCCATAAAGGTTGTGCAAACCCTACGCTACTCAGTTTAGACCAGGAAAACCCGTTGGATGTCAAGGTTGCCTTGGCTTGATTACTATAGCGACCAGAATGGCGTGTTTGTGTGAGCAATCGACATCAGAATCAAAATAATTTTTACAGACAATCAGTATCATATACACAAGCATCTTTGCATGCATTTGAAAGAGGAATTCATGCTGAC
Source organism: Theodoxus fluviatilis (assembly GCA_034096865.1). Lineage (NCBI taxonomy): Eukaryota > Metazoa > Mollusca > Gastropoda > Cycloneritida > Neritidae > Theodoxus > Theodoxus fluviatilis. Next base: position 56,465 of record JAWQFJ010002582.1, read on the forward strand.
TGCAGTAAATACAAATATGGTCATGCGAACATCGTGCAAGCCGATCAAAGCAGACATTAACGTTAATCGTGGATACACGTCCGCATATTGATAAGCCCAGTCGAGTCAACCAATGGCATCCAAAGACTGCCGCGCCATCAACCGCAGAATCTGAATAATTTTTGCACAGAATAGACAGTTTCTCTTTGACTTGCTTGATGACTTAGAAAATTTAAGAAATTTAAACTAATTTCTATGTTTTCCTAACATACTTACCAGTAGACAAACCAGTGATATATGACCTTTTGACCTCGAAAAGAGATTTTGCAAAAATCTTACCCACACGTGACTGCCTGCCCCGCCAATCCGAATGCTTTAGACACAGCAGGAAGCACGTCAGCAAAGGGGAGGTAACTCCCCTTGCCACGTGATCGCTCTTGTCTATATAAGCTTGAGGCAGGCAGCACGCCGTTCTCTTGACATTGCCGAGATAACCCGAGCAAATGCACAAACGGGGAGGTGGGTGGGACCGTAATTTGTCTACTGGTAAGTATGTTAGGAAAACATAGAAATTAGTTTAAATTTCTTAAAGTTTTCCCACATACTGTACCAGTAGACAAACCAGTGATATGATTGCCCAGCAATGGGCGGTGGGTTGTGCATAAACACCTGACCCAACAGAAAAAACTACTCACACTCAAACACGAAGAGCCAATCCGCAACAACCACTTGTTGATGCCCAAGGTGTCATTGACATGACGAACCCGAACCTCACACAGTTAAAAGCGTGTGAACACAGTCACTGCACCAGCAGACCGCCCTCATAAAGTGAACCAAAGAGATACTCTTGGCAAACGCTACAGAGGTGGCAACCTTGCGGAGTACATGAGTCCGAGAGGCACCAGCAGAAGGATCAACAACACATTCTAGGATACGACCTAGAAACGGAGAAGCAGAAAACCCATCCCACAGAGGAGGAAAGATCNNNCATATCTTTTAGGGTATTTTGTGGCAGGATGAATCAAAGTTTGCATGGCAAATGCCTGAATTGATGTTGTTTCTCCCAGTAGTAGAAGCTTGTGCAATAACTGCGTTGTGGATGTGGGAGAGCTTGATGATCGAGCTGCTTTTCTATATTATGTAGGATATGGATAGGTAGACATGTACCTAATAAGACTATCTCACAGAATACTTTGAGATGAAAGTTCCTGAGAGACAATGGAAGCAGTGTGGAGGACCTGGTGTGAGGTCAAGGTGGTGGCCAGTGAAAGGACAGTTTGGAAAGAGTGCATGGAGGCCTTGTGTGCCTCCTGGTGCAGAGTGAACTAAGTATTAAATATGTAGGTTCTGTCCTGAACTTTTCAAGCTTATTTAAGTAAACATGTGTGCATTTGTAAAAAGTACTGATTCACATGAAGATTTTGGGCTGTACTTTAACTACACTCGAAAGTTTGACGTTTGTCATCCCCAATTTTTAACGGTCTTGTTTATGTTTTTTAAACATTTTTAATTAAGAAAAGTAACCTGTGTATGTTAGTGGCTTTATGGTTGAGTAAAATGTAGTATAACAAACCAGCACACAATATTTATTGGGTGTATCTTTATTTGTTTAAAAGATATTAGAGTTTCAAATTTTCCACCCCTTTTGAAACTGAGTTTTTCCATGTGACAAATTGAAGTTTTTTCAAAGTTTGAAACATTGGCAGTTTTATTTGAATAAAGTGTGGAGTTTGAAAAAAAAAATGAACTGTCTAGTAAATGATCCGTTCAAAATTTCATTTTGGGACTTGTCTGCTCATTTTACTCTGCACAGGAGCCCTTCAAACTTGCCATTTGTAGCAAAAACCTACATTTGGAAGTACTCTTTTGTCCCTAGTTTGGCCTATTGTAGATCCAGCGATTTTACTCGCAAACCGTTGCTTTTGGCACAGTGAATTTCCAACAACTAAAGGTTAGTAAAAATTGTTGTTTCTTTTTTGATGTCCTTTCTTGACAAATTTTGCAGGTGGTTAAAATTGGGGGAAATAGGTTGTTTTCGGCTCGTTGACAGAATAGCATGTTTACAGTGGTATATCTCCGCAACCAAAAGACATCCTCTTGCTCTTTTTTTTGTTTAACTTGTATTACCAGTCTCTTTGTAAAACTGCACAAATTAATAACATATATAAAGTTTTGGCTGTCGCTACCTACTGTTAGGGGAAAAGGGCCAAAAATAAAGGTTATGAAGGTTAAGCATATTAAAAGATAGGAAACCATAGATACATTTGTGTCGATATCATCTGATTCTTTCCTTCCTTTCATTCAGCTGAGAGGAGCCAATGGGAAGCTGAATGTGGGAGACAAGGTTCGGCTGCAGCTGTTTGAACCTCCGTCCCGCTTCTCCAGAAGAGGAGACCAGGTGGAGGTAGGGTGTTTGTTGCACATTACATGCACAAGATAACCTGAAGCATCCCTTTGTAAGTGTTACTGGATATTATATAGTGCCAGACTAAAATGTGCTTCTGGAAGATGGCTTAAGGGGAAACACCCCTATAAAAATGGTCAAAATGTCATTTTCTGGTGATTTTGACTTCTGAGCATTTTTGAGTTTCATCCGTCTGCAATGTAATTCCAATAGTCTCTCTATTTAAAACATGCTAGAAAACATTTTAAAATGCGAAGGAAGAACCTCACCTCTGAGAATTTTCCCCGGCAGTATTGGAAATACATAGAAGATGGAAAAAGCAAGTTTTTCTAAGGTTTCTTTTTTCACTTTTTCTCATAAACTACTTTTTGTGAACTTGAAATTATGCAGAAAATATTTGGAGCATTGTACAGATCTGTAAATTTCAGGGTATGTTCTTTATTCATGTAGCAACATTTTGTCACATGGGTTTGTGAAATGAGCCCCTAGATCAGCAGCTATACATTAAACAAGTTCTAAAAATGGAAATTTTTTGGAGTAAATAAACTAAATAAGTATCCTTTTCAACAGTATTCGGAATTTTCCCAAAAGGATGTAACAAGTTTTAGATATTGAAATGAAAAATTTAAGGAAACCAAAATTATAATTTTGCTGTATATAGATTCTGAGCTGTACATTTTTTAAAAAGAAAGAAAAGTATGTGTTATTTAAATAATTTACAGGTGACCCACTTTTTTCCATTGGGCAGAAGTGGTTTTCACTTATTTTCATGTATATCTTTGAATTGCCATGCATGAAAGTTTGATAACTCATTGCAGTAAAAAAATTGTCTCTTTTACCCATGTCTCCCCTTAAGGTATATGTATATATTAATGGCAGGGTAGTATTAAAAAAAGCATCATGCACTGCATGCCAAAAGGTTGATTTGATAGTTGTCTTTGTATAACATTAGGATATTCAGCATGTTTGATAGAAGGAAAAAGCCAACTAGGGAGAGAAATTAACTAATTGACTGAGATCACCACCAATAGAACTCTATTTTCCTCTTGACTGGCTGCACATTGGCCCAAGCTGAAGAGCTGCTGGCAGATAGAGGGTCTGTGGCTGACTGGGTGTGGGTGTGGGGGTGCTGCAGGTGTTCCAATGGTGGAGCCAGGGTGCTCGATCAAGGGTTGCCTACCCCTCCACACTGTACGTCACCCTCAAAGGCATCACCCCTCCTCAGGAAGTGGAGCCCTCCCAAAGATCCATGTTTGCCACCCAAGAGGTATGGACTGATTCTCACTGTTCAGTTGTTCATTGGTTCAAAAAATATAGTGGTACTTGCTGTGCTCTACCGCATAGTCGGTGTGTGATGGGTATCCAAAGTTCAATCTGATTTTTTATGTTGTTGATTGATAACGTGGAAAGATACAAACTACAGTTTCTCAGCAGTTGTGCCTGCATTTTAATTGTTAGTGAGTTTTTTTGTGGATTTAGTATCATCTGCATAGATGTGTCTTCCTGAATCTTGTGAACGTTATAAATGCATGTACTCTGGATAAAATGAAAGCTAGCTAATACATGAATTCACCTGATTGAACTGGTGACTTTTCTAACTTCCTTTATCTTTTTCCTGTTTCCAATAGGAGAGAGGTCGAATGACTTATGAGGACTTGAAAAAAAGCATGAACTGGGACACAAAGACCAGGTATGCTGTCATCAGTTTTATTGCATTCTCATGATTCTGGATGGGTTTGATTGATTGTCAAAGATATGCATGCATGATATGTGTTCTGGATATAAGAGAGGCTAAACACATAGGGAACAGGAATGATGTGTCCAGCTGTTAGTTACAGAATTTGAGCTTATATCAGTTGAGGAAGGAATGAGGCTAGGGACCATGACTTTTTCTGTTTTGCTGCCAGACCTGTCCACTGCTGGGCTTTGATTCAACCTTTTGTGCACTCCAGCAGATGTAATCACCAGTTTTGTTAAGTACATGTACAAATGATTGGGCAGATTAGATTTTGATCACTTGAAATGACACCCATTACTTTGACATTATTTAGATGTACATTTGTTTCAGGAATTGTGAAAGTGAATCTCAGTAAGGATTTGTTCTTGTGGTTTTTCCTGTTCATGGATTAAATAATCAATAGAAGTTATCCTATGCTCTTCACTTGTTACATTTGCTTGAATATTTTTTTATTTGCATTGGCTCATGTGTTCATGTGTCATTTTAAATTTGAAAGGATTCTTATTCATTTGTATCTTGATGGTCTTGATGCATTGGGGCTTTAGGAAATAAGGCTGAAAATATGTCACCTAAAGACAACTTCTTTGTTTTAGCTAATGCCTTATCTGTTTCCTTCTGAAATCCAACTTATAAGAAAAACAACATATATAAAAGGCGCAAAAGAAGATTTTGATAAATGAACATTGAAAATATCATATCCCAAGCATTATGAGCATTTACAAGTACATCTCTTACACTCACCATTTAAACACAAATATATCAGTGATTATAGTGGTTAAATCATCATAAATGGATGAACACTCACATACACACACACACGCATGCATGCACGCACACATGCACACACGCATGCACACACACACACACACATACATACATACATACATACATACATACATACATACATACATACATACATATGGAAAAAAGTTGTCAGGTGTGACTCATTTTCCTGTAAGGACTCCGAGTCAATAGATTCATCTCTGTGCCAAACCCTACCTTTTAACAAGTGTGCCACTGCAGGGGGGAGCAGCGCCGAACTATGACCTCTTGGACAAGGCTGCTGGGACAGACATGCCGCATCCCCAACAACCACCACCGCACTCTGCCTGCCAGCAGCAAGGGCTGCTTCTTCCTCAAGTTCTCCAATGATGGCAGGTATGTTTCCCCCTTGATGGGACCTGAAGTGTTCTTCATTGATGTGGAATCCTTGATCAGCCTTTTAGTAGCAAAACACCTTTCATGTCACAGCCAGTACCATAATGATAGTTGCCATTCCTATCAGCCTCACTCCCTGAAAATTATGTTGGTAGCTTCTGTGCTTTTCTTCCCTAGCTCTTACATGCACGCACGCATGCATGCACACATACACACACACACACACACACACACACACACACAATCACACACACCATTCCTCACCGCCACGTGTGTAAGTGCTTGTTTGCAGTCTCTGTGTGTGTGTGTGTGTGTTTATGTGTGTTTCTGTGCATGCATGTGTATGTGCATTCACGTTTTTGACTCACATGCGTAGCAAAAGTGAGTCTATGTACTCACCCGTTTCGTCCGTCCGGGCGTCCGGGCGTCCGTTTAAAACTTTAACGTTGGATTTTTCTTGGAGACTATTAAGTCTATCAACACCCAATTTGGCATGATGGTGTATGATGACAAGGCCTCAAAAAACATACACAGTGACTTGACCTTGCTTCAAGGTCGCAGGAGCCATAAATGTTGTCTAAAAAACAGCCATTTTTCACATTTTCACAATTTTCTCTGAAGTTTTTGAGATTGGATACCTCACCTATACATGGTATATAGGGCAAAGTAAGCCCTATTTTTTGATACCAGTTTGGTTGACCTTGCTTCAAGGTCAAGGTCACAGGAGCTCTTTAAAGTTGGATTGTATACATATTTTGAAGTGACCTTGACCCTGAACTATGGAAGATAACTGTTTCAAACTTAATAATTATGTGGGGCACATGTTATACTTTCATCATGAGACACATTTGGTCACATATCATCAAGGTCAATGTCACTTTGACCCTTATGAAATGTGACCCAAATGGGGTAGTGAACCACTAAAAGTGACCATATCTCATGGTAGAAAGTGCCAATAAGCACCATTGTGCTTCCTATGTCTTGAATTAACAGCTTTGTGTTGCATGACCTTGGATGACCTTGACCTTGGGTCAAGGCCACATGTATTTTGGTAGGGAAAATGTGTAAAGCATTTCTTTGTGTATGATGTCATTGCTAGGTGTATTTGTTTGACCTTGACCTTGAAGGTCACCTGAAGGTCGAGGTCATGTAAAGGTCAAGGTCAAGCATGTGAGTCGTATGGGCTTTGCCCTTCTTGTTTAATATGTGTGTGTGTTTGTGTGTGTGTTTGCATTTTTGTGTGTATGTGTGTGTGTGTGGGGGGGGTGTGTGTGTGTGTGTGTGTGTGTGTGTGTGTGTGTGTGTGTGTGTGTGTGTGAGTGAAAATACCCTGTCTTACATATTAGGCAAAGGAAACTTGACAAAGTTGAGCCTTGGATGAATAGTAGGTAGCGACAGCCAAAACTTTCTTTCTGGTATATCCTATCAATTTGTGCTTTTTTACAAACAGAATGGTAATACAAAATAAACCCCAAAAAAAGAGCAAGAGGATATCTCTTTAGGTTGCGGAGATATGCCACTTTAAACATGCTATTCTGTCAACGAGCCGAAAATAACCAATATTCCCCCAATTTTAACCACCTGCTATACTTACTGTGAAAGGACCTCAAAAAAGAAACAGTAGTTTTTATTAACCTTTTGTTGTTTGGAATTCACTGTGCCAAAAGCAACGCTTTGTGAGTAAAATTGATGGATAGGCCAAACTAGAGGCAAAAGATTATTTTCAAATGTAGAAATATGCTCCAAATGGCAAGTTTGAAGGGCTCCTGTGCAGAATAAAATGAGCAGACAAGTCCCAAAATGACATTTTGAACAGATTAGTTACTAGACAGTTCAGTTGGGTTTTTTTAAACTGCATACTTTATTGAACTAAAACCGTCAATGTCCCAAGCTTTTAAAAAACTTCAATTTGTCAATTGGAAAAACTCAGTTTCAAGGGGGTGGCAAATTTGAAACTCTAATATCTTTTAAACAGATAAAGATAAACCCCTAAAAAATTGTGTGATGGTTTGTTACATTACATGTTACTCAACCATATAGCCACTGTAATGGGGAAATAGGTTTTTGGAAGTATCTCACCTGAGAGAGACTTGGTTTTTGCTGGTGCGTTGAGGGTGGGGTTGGTGGTCCAACGCCTGTATAAAGATTGAAGTCGATGGTGAATGGGAGTTGAGTTCTGCCCCAGGGTGATGAACGGTGTTAGCTCTCAGGTATGAGTTGTGGTGAGTAGAAATGATTGTGAGTTGGTTGTGAGAAGATAGAGATATAAGAGCGCAAGAAGACAGAGAAGGGAAATTGGCCCCACACACACAGCAGAGATGGGCAGAGGTGAGAGAGTGGGCAGTGTTGGTGAAGGTTGGTGCGATTTTTACACGGATCGATAGCATTTTACTTGTCGAGGGCTGACCTACGTATTTTATGTTTTTATGTAAGAAGGCTGACCGAAATTTTACTTGTGCTTTTTCATTTTTCCCGTTGGGATTTGAGTATGTGAAGAGTAGATGTAATTTTATAAGATTGGGTTATTTAGGATGTTGTGTTTTGAGCCATATAGTATACAAATGTAACTCTTTTTTTCCTTTTCTACCACTGTTATGAGTATTTTTATGTTGAATATAAAGACTTGTAAGTAACCCGGGACCTGTTTTATTTCGTTTTTGTGGATCCCCGTAACAGCCACTAACATTCACAGGTTACTCTTCTTAATAAAACAATTTTAAGCATACATAAGACTGTTAGAAATTGGGGATGACAAACGTCAAAGAGTGGGGTTTTCCCCCTGAAAGTAGTTAAAGTACAGCACAAAAAGTCTGTGTGAATCAGTACTTTATACAAATGCACACATGTCTACTTATATTAGCCTAAAAAGTTCAGGACAAAACCTATGTACTTAACACTTAGTCCTCTCTGCATCAGGCCTGGATGCACTCTTTCCAAACTGTCCTCTCTTTGGTCACCAACCTTGACGTCCTCCACCCTGCTTCCATTGTCTGTCTCAAACTTTTATCTCAAAGTAACCTGTAATCTGGAATAGTCTCCCTCTCTCAGTCCGTCATTCTGACACTCAGCCCCAGTTCAAAAGTGCTCTAAAGACCCACCTCTTCCATTCCGCCTTTCCCGCTGAGCTGTTTCGCCTTACTTGACCTGGCCTGCAAGTGCTGTGTATATTGTATAGTTTGTTCTATTGGATCTTAGTTTTTGTTTTTTGTTTGTTTTTGTTTATGTGTGTAGTGTGTGAGTTTTTGTGGGAATGTGGTGTTGAGTGGTTGTATGAGTGTTGATTCTTTGGATTGTAAACGCCATGAGCTTGCCTGTCAAGGGAAGGTATGTGCGAATGAATAAACTATATTATTATTATTAAAGTATTCTGTGAGATAATCTTATAAAGTACATTTCTACCTATCCATATTCTACATAAAGAAAAATAGCAAAAGGTCAATCATCAAGCTCTCCCACATCCACAAAGCAGTTATTGCACAAGCTTCTACTACTCGAAGAAACATCATCAATTCATGTCTTTGCCATGCAAACTTTGATTCATCCTGCCACAAAATACCCAAAAATATATCAATTGTCTAAGTCATCAAGCAAGTACCCGAGAAAACTCTATTCTGTGCAAAAATTATTCAGATTCTGCGGTTGGTGGCATGGCAGTCTTTGGATGCCATGCCTTTGGTTGACACCACTGGGCTTGCGCACACGTGTAATTGATCAAGGTGGTTGTCTACTTGTCGGTTTGCATGAGGTTAGCATGACAAAGTATCATATTTGTATTTACTGCATTCATCATAAATTTTGCAAGCCCTTTACGGCTTAAATTTTGTATCCATCGCATTCAGCCTACATTCCTCCTTCCGATGCATGAAGGTGCAATAGTGTATATGTTCCCGATTGTCCGCAAATGTGACTTTGATTCTGATGTCGATCGCGCTCAACTCCACTAGCTATGGGAAACAAAGTTGGCTTCAATTTCAGTGGGGTACCCTGCTTTGATTAGCTGGCAGAAATTTTGCGTGACGTTTATGACATTAATTTTGTATCCATCATATTCAGCAGACATTCTTCTTCTGAAACGTATAGGTTTCTCTATGTTGTATTCAATCGTGTAACTGTAGAAAATGCAAGAAAGAGAGCTTCATTTTCAGCACAGTTTTAATAGGTTCTTTCAGTGCTTATTAATCGACAGTACCAAGTTTGAGGTTTAGAAAACAAGACCACTTACTTTCTCCCTCTGGACTTAAAATAACCATGATGGTTCTTTATGTCACTGTGACCAATGAATCAGATCAGAATTAGTGCACACAGGTGTGCCTACTGTTCAAGTAAAACAAGTCATCAGGGTGGGATGGCATGATTTGTGTCTTTCTGGTTGCAGGAGCCTGGCCTGTGCCTGCAGAGGGAAAGAAGGCTACCCCATCATCGTGTATGAGGCAAGATCCAGTTGTCCCAACCAGCCTTAAAGGACTCATTGCTTGCAAAGCCCATTTGAACTCAATGAATGAATGGGGGAAAAGATCATCTGGAACCACTGAAATCTCTGGAAATTACTGTCTTTTTACTGCCTTGACAGAAAATCATTTGCTTTGCTCAAAACACACTTATAGACACACATGCAGACACATACAAGTACGTGCATGCTAACACACAGACACACACACTCATACAAACACACACATGCATGCACACACATTCATGCAGCAAACTCCTATTTTAGGAACCCCCTGTGGGCTCGGGGTAAGAATTTACCCACCATGTCTCCTTACGCGATTCATAAGAGGCGAATAACTGGGGACATCGTGACTTGATTTGTGTAACTCTAAACTGTTTCAGTGATTTTTGTGCTTAATGGCCTTACATAGTCTACAAAGGCTGATAGGCCGTAAAACGCCATCCATCCATCCATCCATCCATCCATCCATCCATCCATCCATCCATCCATCCGTCCATCCATCCATCCATCCTATTTTAGGAAGGGAGCTTCTGGGTACTTTTACATTCAGTTTCTCATAGTCCTTTGCTTGAGCAGTGGGGCTTGCTGGTTTCCAGATTTCTTTTGAAACTTCTGAGCCCTTTATGGTGTGCCTGATTACAGATTCCATCTGGGAAGCTTCGAGGGGAGTTCGTAGGCCACTTTGGCATCGTCTACGACCTGAGCTGGTCCAAGAAGGACACACTGCTTCTCTCAGCCTCTGCAGATGGCACTGCAAGGTAAGCTTTCTATGGGAGCTGTGTTCACTTTTTCCTCTTTTTTTAATTTTTAAGATCTCCTATTGTGAAACTCAGAGTGTTAACCCTTACCCTGGTAGCTTCAGCATATGCTGCTAGGTTGTGACTGGACCAAGCCTGCTGTATTTTGTTGGATTCTCAGAAGGGTGTGTGCAAAAAGGATAGGTGTCTTGCCCTTGAAATGCAGCTTTTTGACTCACATGCGAAGCAAAAGTGAGTCTATGCACTCACCCGTTTCGTCCGTCCGGGCGTCCGTGCGTCCGAAAACTTTAACGTTGGATTTTTCTCGGAGACTATTAAGTCTATCAATACCAAATGTGGCATGATGGTGTATGATGACAAGGCCTCAAAAAACATACATAGTGACTTGTCCTTGCTTCAAGGTCAAGGTCGCAGGGGCCATAAATGTTGTCTAAAAAACAGTCATTTTTCACATTTTCTCAATTTTCTCTGAAGTTTTTGAGATTGGATACCTCACCTATATATGGTATATAGGGCAAAGTAATCCATATCTTTTGATACCAGTTTTGTTGACCTTGCTTCAAGGTCAAGGTCACAGGAGCTCTTCAAAGTTGGATTGTATACATATTTTGAAGTGACCTTGACCCTGAACTATGGAAGATAACTGTTTCAAACTTAATAATTATGTGGGGCACATGTTATACTTTCATCATAAGACACATTTGGTCACATATCATCAAGGTCAAGGTCACTTTGACCCTTATGAAATGTGACCAAAATGGGGTAGTGAGCCACTAAAAGTGACCATATCTCATGGTAGAAAGTGCCAATAAGCACCATTGTGCTTCCTATGTCTTGAATTAACAGCTTTGTGTTGCATGACCTTGGATGACCTTGACCTTGAAGGTCACCTGAAGGTCAAGGTAATATAAAGGTCAAGGTCAAGCATGTGAGTGGTATGGGCTTTGCCCTTCTTGTTTCAGTAGTGCTGGCAGACTAATCAGTCGCAATTATGGCGCTTGGATAAATGTTAAAGCTAATAGTGGAACCTTCACATTCAGCTTGCAGAAAGACAGCACATAGTCATTTCTTATTGGCTATGATCAAATGTTTCCAGGGAAAGCCAAAGTAAATTCAGTGGAAGTTTCCATCTTTGTAAGAGACCATAGTTTTATCTGGGTTACTCTGATTCAATGCAGTTTATGAAAATTAAAACTTTGCCTTTCAATCTCAATGCATTTGATGTCTGTGAATCCTGTATAAAGGAGATGAGTGTTCACATTAATGAATGAAAGAGTAATTTGCACAGTCCCACCAATAAGCATGTCCATCTTAATGTATTGTTTGTGTTTTGTAAGAGGGGAGGGGCCAGTGTCAGACTATAATTCTTGAACAACAAGTGGAGGGAGACCAAGATGGCCATACCTTGTAGCAAAGGCAAGGTTTTGGAGCCAAACTCCTTCTTCAGGCTTAGTGTTATTCAACCTGGTATAAATGCCTTTATGTTGCAACAGAGTGTGGGATCTGCAGAACTTTGGTGAGAACTGCGAGAAGTTACTGCCCCACCCTTCCTACGTGTACACTGCACAGTTCCACCCCCGGGTAGACAGCATTGTCGCCACAGGGGGCTTTGACCAGGTCATCCGACTCTGGGACATCCATGGAGAAGAGAGTCATGGACAGGTAGTGTGTCACAACTCAGTATTATTTTCAATTTTTTTAAAAATATGAAAGAGAAGATCTGTCACGATTCATGTGTGGTGTGACTTTAAGTCCACTTTCTGTCCTTTTTAGGGGTTCAGGGTAAGAATTGACCCACCACGTCTCTACACGATTCGTAAGAGGCGAATAACTAGGGAAACCATGACTTGATTTGCGTTTAAACTGTTCTAGTAATGTTCGTGCTAAATGGCCTTATATAACCTACAAAGGCTTATAGGCCATAAAACACCATCCATCCATCCTGTTCTTTTTAGTACGGCATTATACACCTTTAAGCGTTATGCAACGTCAATGCTTGCTGTTAGAAACGTTTTTGCATGTGCTTTTTCACATTGATGCTGCGTGTTCCCTGTTGCATGGAATTTACAGGTTCTGGCGCAGTGAATTTTTTATATAAAGACCACTTTTATTTCGCTAGGAGGAATTGGAATGGAAGTAATAGAAAACTAAGAGCTTTCATGTAAACCTGTGTAGCCCGCTGTGTGGGTTTTTAAAGGTTTATTTAATTTGTAATAATTGTTTTAGTTTTTTGTTCTTTTTTTATATATCTAATGAGACAGTTTGGGATTGAAAGGCATTTTTTCCTGTAATAGTCAATTGTTTAATGTAAAATTCGGTTTGTGGCGTCTTCGTCCTTAAATGTGATTAGTGACTGAGGAAGAAATTCCCATATTTTGTTTTTTTACTGTCTGCTTGGTGGTTGAGCCAGTTACCACCTACACCAACCGTGACATAGTGGCTGTTGTGCTTGTGCTGTCCTTTCTTCCTTTTGTTCCTCTTGCTGCTCTTTCTCCTGCTCCCCTTCGCACACCTCCTGCTCCCCTTCCCACCTCCTGCTCCCCTCTCCTCCTGCTCCCCTCTCCTCCTGCTCCCCTCTCCTCCCCTCTCCTCCTGCTCCCCTCTCCTCCTGCTCCCCTCTCCTCCTTGACCCCTCTTCTCCTTGTCCCCTCTCCTCCTGCTCCCCTTCCCACCTCCTGCTCCCCTCTCCTCCTGCTCCCCTCTCCTCCTGCTCCCCTCTCCTCCCCTCTCCTCCTGCTCCCCTCTCCTCCTGCTCCCCTCTCCTCCCCTCTCCTCCTGCTCCCCTCTCCTCCCCTCTCCTCCTGCTCCCCTCTCCTCCTGCTCCCCTCTCCTCCTGCTCCCCTCTCCTCCCCTCTCCTCCTGCTCCCCTCTCCTCCCCTCTCCTCCTGCTCCCCTCTCCTCCTGCTCCCCTCTCCTCCTGCTCCCCTCTCCTCCTGCTCCCCTCTCCTCCCCTCTCCTCCTGCTCCCCTCTCCTCCCCTCTCCTCCTGCTCCCCTCTCCTCCCCTCTCCTCCTGCTCCCCTCTCCTCCTTGTCCCCTCTCCTCCTGCTCCCCTCTCCTCCTGCTCCCCTCTCCTCCTGCTCCCCTCTCCTCCTTGTCCCCTATCCTCCTGCTCCCCTCTCCTCCTGCTCCCCTCTCCTCCTGCTCCCCTCTCCTCCTTGTCCCCTCTCCTCCTGCTCCCCTCTCCTCCTGCTCCCCTCTCCTCCTGCTCCCCTCTCCTCCTGCTCCCCTCTCCTCCTGCTCCCCTCTCCTCCTTGTCCCCTATCCTCCTGCTCCCCTCTCCTCCTGCTCCCCTCTCCTCCTGCTCCCCTCTCCTCCTGCTCCCTCTCCTCCTGCTCCCCTCTCCTCCTGCTCCCCTCTCCTCCTGCTCCCCTCTCCTCCTTGTCCCCTCTCCTCCTGCTCCCCTCTCCTCCTGCTCCCCTCTCCTCCTGCTCCCCTCTCCTCCTGCTCCCCTCTCCTCCTGCTCCCCTCTCCTCCTGCTCCCCTCTCCTCCTGCTCCCCTCTCCTCCTGCTCCCCTCTTCTCCTGCTCCCCTCTCCTCCCCTCTCCTCCTGCTCCCCTCTCCTCCTGCTCCCCTCTCCTCCCCTCTCCTCCTGCTCCCCTCTTCTCCTTGTCCCCTCTCCTCCTGCTCCCCTCTCCACCTGCTCCCCTCTCCTCCTGCTCCCCTCTCCTTGTCCCTTCTCCTCTTGCTCCCCTCTTCTCCTTGTCCCCTCTCCTCCTGCTCCCCTCTCCTCCTGCTCCCCTCTCCACCTGCTCCCCTCTCCTCCTGCTCCCCTCTTCTCCTTGTCCCTTCTCCTCTTGCTCCCCTCTCCTCCTTGACCCCTCTTCTCCTGCTCCCCTCTCCTCCTTGTCCCTTCTCCTCTTGCTCCCCTCTCCTCTTGCTCCCCTCTTCTCCTGCTCCCCTCTCCTCCTTGTCCCTTCTCCTCTTGCTCCCCTCTCCTCCTGCTCCCCTCTTCTCCTGCTCCCCTCTCCTCCTTGTCCCCTCTCCTCTTGCTCCCCTCTCCTCTTGCTCCCCTCTTCTCCTGCTCCCCTCTCCTCCTTGTCCCCTCTCCTCTTGCTCCCCTCTCCTCCTGCTCCCCTCTTCTCCTGCTCCCCTCTTCTCCTTGTCCCTTCTCCTCTTGCTCCCCTCTCCTCCTGCTCCCCTCTCCTCCTGCTCCCCTCTCCTCCTGCTCCCCTCTCCTCCTGCTCCCCTCTTCTCCTTGTCCCTTCTCCTCTTGCTCCCCTCTCCTCCTGCTCCCCTCTCCTCCTGCTCCCCTCTTCTCCTTGTCCCTTCTCCTTTTGCTCCCCTCTTCTCCTGCTCCCCTCTCCTCCTGCTCCCCTCTCCTGCTCCCCTCTCCTCCTGCTCCCCTCTCCTCTTGCTCCCCTCTCCTCCTGCTCCCCTCTCCTCCTGCTCCCCTCTCCTCTTGCTCCCCTCTCCTCCTGCTCCCCTCTTCTCCTTGTCCCTTCTCCTCTTGCTCCCCTCTCCACCTGCTCCCCTCTCCTCCTGCTCCCCTCTCCTCCTTGTCCCTTCTCCTCTTGCTCCCCTCTCCTCTTGCTCCCCTCTCCTCCTGCTCCCCTCTCCTCCTGCTCCCCTCTCCTCCTTGTCCCTTCTCCTCTTGCTCCCCTCTCCACCTGCTCCCCTCTCCTCCTGCTCCCCTCTCCTCCTTGTCCCTTCTCCTCTTGCTCCCCTCTCCTCCTTGACCCCTCTTCTCCTTGTCCCTTCTCCTCCTTGTCCCCTCTCCTCCTGCTCCCCTCTCCTCCTGCTCCCCTCTTCTCCTTGTCCCTTCTCCTCTTGCTCCCCTCTCCACCTGCTCCCCTCTCCTCCTGCTCCCCTCTCCTCCTTGTCCCTTCTCCTCTTGCTCCCCTCTCCTCCTTGACCCCTCTTCTCCTTGTCCCTTCTCCTCCTTGTCCCCTCTCCTCCTGCTCCCCTCTCCTCCTGCTCCCCTCTCCTCCTGCTCCCCTCTCCACCTGCTCCCCTCTCCTCCTGCTCCCCTCTTCTCCTTGTCCCTTCTCCTCTTGCTCCCCTCTTCTCCTTGACCCCTCTTCTCCTGCTCCCCTCTTCTCCTTGTCCCTTCTCCTCTTGCTCCCCTCTTCTCCTTGACCCCTCTTCTCCTGCTCCCCTCTCCTCCTGCTCCCCTCTCCTCCTTGTCCCTTCTCCTCTTGCTCCCCTCTTCTCCTTGTCCCCTCTCCTCCTGCTCCCCTCTCCTCCTGCTCCCCTCTCCACCTGCTCCCCTCTCCTCCTGCTCCCCTCTCCTCCTGCTCCCCTCTCCTCCTGCTCCCCTCTCCTCCTGCTCCCCTCTCCTCCCCTCTCCTCCTGTGCTCCCCTCTCCACCTGCTCCCCTCTCCTCCTGCTCCTCTCTCCTTGTCCCTTCTCCTCTTGCTCCCCTCTTCTCCTTGTCCCCTCTCCTCCTGCTCCCCTCTCCTCCTGCTCCCCTCTCCACCTGCTCCCCTCTCCTCCTGCTCCCCTCTTCTCCTTGTCCCTTCTCCTCTTGCTCCCCTCTCCTCCTTGACCCCTCTTCTCCTGCTCCCCTCTCCTCCTGCTCCCCTCTCCTCCTTGTCCCCTCTCCTCCTGCTCCCCTCTCCACCTGCTCCCCTCTCCTCCTGCTCCCCTCTCCTCCTTGTCCCCTCTCCACCTGCTCCCCTCTCCTCCTTGTCCTCTCTCCTCCTTGTCCCCTCTCCTCCTGCTCCCCTCTCCTCCTTGTCCCCTCTCCTCCTGCTCCCCTCTCCTTGTCCCTTCTCCTCTTGCTCCCCTCTCCTCCTTGACCCCTCTTCTGCTCCCCTCTCCTCCTGCTCCCCTCTCCTCCTGCTCCCCTCTCCTTGTCCCTTCTCCTCTTGCTCCCCTCTCCTCCTTGACCCCTCTTCTCCTGCTCCCCTCTCCTCCTGCTCCCCTCTCCTCCTTGTCCCCTCTCCTCCTGCTCCCCTCTCCTCCTTGTCCCCTCTCCTCCTGCTCCCCTCTCCTCCTTGTCCTCTCTCCTCCTTGTCCCCTCTCCTCCTGCTCCCCTCTCCTCCTTGTCCCCTCTCCTCCTGCTCCCCTCTCCTCCTTGTCCCCTCTCCTCCTGCTCCCCTCTCCTCCTTGTCCCCTCTCCACCTGCTCCCCTCTCCTCCTTGTCCTCTCTCCTCCTTGTCCCCTCTCCTCCTGCTCCCCTCTCCTCCTGCTCCCCTCTCCACCTGCTCCCCTCTCCTCCTTGTCCCTCTCCTCCTGCTCCCCTCTCCTCCTGCTCCCCTCTCCACCTGCTCCCCTCTCCTCCTGCTCCCCTCTCCACCTGCTCCCCTCTCCTCCTGCTCCCCTCTCCTCCTTGTCCCCTCTCCTCCTTGTTCTCTCTCCTCCTGCTCCTCTCTCCTCCTGCTTGCCACTCCTCTTGCTCCCCTCTCCTCCTGCTCCCCTCTCCTCCTGCTCCCCTCTCCTCCTTGTCCTCTCTCCTCCTTGTCCCCTCTCCTCCCCTCTCCTCCTTGTTCTCTCTCCTCCTGCTCCTCTCTCCTCCTGCTTGCCACTCCTCTTGCTCCCCTCTCCTCCTGCTCCCCTCTCCTCCTGCTCCCCTCTCCTCCTTGTCCTCTCTCCTCCTTGTCCCCTCTCCTCCCCTCTCCTCCTTGTCCCCTCTCCTCCTGCTTGCCACTCCTCCTGCTCCCCTCTCCTCCTGCTCCCCTCTTCTCCTTGTCCCCTCTCCTCCCCTCTCCTCCTTGTCCCCTCTCCTCCTGCTTGCCACTCCTCTTGCTCCCCTCTCCTCCTGCTCCCCTCTCCTCTTGCTCCCCTCTCTTCCTGCTCCCCTCTCCTCCTGCTCCCCTCTCCTCCTGCTCCCCATTCCTCTTGCTCCCCTCTCCCCCTTGTCCTCTCTCCTCTTGCTCCCCTTTTCTTCTGCTCCCCATTCTACTTCACATGTTGGCTTTAACCAAAATTATTCAGTTTTAAAAATTTGACTGGAAAGTTTGTAATTTTATGCTGCTTCCAAGTGGTGCTGGGAGTTTGTGAAGACATGAAAATGACTAGATTTGATGATTAGGTAGAGCCAAGAAATGTGGACTGCACAAGGTATATTTGTCAGAGAGAGGTCTGTGTTTGGCAATTTCCAGCTGATGCAGGAGCTTGAGAACCACCATGGCCACATCAACGCTCTCTGCTTCAACCCGGAAGGAAACAAAATGTACTCGGGGGATAGTGCCGGAGTGCTCATCATTTGGAACTGCTATGTTACAGAGGAAGTCTCTCGGAGAGGTGAGCTCTTCTTGTACTTTGCATGGCATCCAATTTTCATGCATGTTCCTGCCCAGCACAGTATTCTTGCACTTCTTTGCATGTGAGTAACTAGGCTGACAGCCCTTTCTGTAAGCTTCATTTCTACTGTGAACCTGGAGACTGCTGGAGTGTGATGGAAGAAATGCCTGCTCATTATAACCATCATTTTTCTTGGCAAGAGGCAATTTAAGAGTTACTGATCTGGACCAATTGATAGTAATTTTGATTTATGAGTGACTGACTATATCAGTAATGTGGAGTTATAAGTTAATATGAGTAGATGTATGATAATATAATCATTGGAAGAAGTATTGACTTAGCTTGCTCATGACTTCTCATGTCTAATGAAGAATAGGAAATGTTTATGGTCGTCGCTTTGCTTTCACATCTTTACTTATCATGCATTGATGTACCTTTTTTCACTTCAAAAGGCAAACCAGGTATACAAATCTTTCATGTTTCACCTTGATTCACTGTATTGGACATTCAGGATTTCCTCTTACCTTAAATGCACATTGACTTTAACAGCAAGGCACACATGCACCCATATATATACATTTAGCAAGTGAGCCAATGCATTTGTCCTGTTTGTAATTTTCCCCCCTCCCTCTGTGTGTGTGTGTGTGTGTGTGTGTGTGTGTTGTGCGTGTGTTTGTGTTGTGTGTGTGTTTGTGTTGTGTGTGTGTTTGTGTTGTGTGTATGTTTGTGTTGTGTGTGTGTGTGTGTGTGTGTGTGTGTGTGTGTGTGCGCGCGCATGTGTGTTTGTGTGTGTGTGAGAGTTTGTGTGTTTGTGTGTGCATTCATGCATGCAAGCAAGCATTTATGCATGCATGCATGTGTGTGCGCACATGTGTGTGTGTGTATGTGCATGCTTGCATGCATCTTGTGGGTTTTGAGGAGATTTGGGAGGGTAGGATTTTTATATGGGTGGTTTTAACTTTTGTTGTTTTTTAGGGGGGGGGGTTTAACCCTCTTACCACTAGACGTCCCAGTGCGTCCCACAAAAAATACCTTTTCTCTCCCATGGACATCCCGCCATGTTCTGCATGACACCACACTTACAGTGGAAGCTGCCATGTTTTCCATGGTAACGGTAATCTCACGAGATTTTAAGCATTAGCTCTGCCACCTGCCATTTTGATTGTTAATTTCTGGCAATCAAGTGAATTTATCAGAATTTTTAAACATCGCGATGTCAGGCATGCCTCAGTGAGGCATGTTTTTGTTGTTGCGAAGATAGCAATGCAGAAAGCATTGAATTATTGCTGTTTGACCTGGAATAGGACAACGAGAGTGACCTAGAGTGGCCTAGATCCAGAGATTCTTACTAGCAAAGTCGACAGCGATCATCTCCGATTAAATGGACCTGCAATCTGACTCAGAACACAGTAGAGAAGTTTGCAGAGGAAGTGGGCGCACTTCGCGACCTGCTTGTTGGTGCATCAGCCTGTGATAATTTTGAATTATTTCTAGAGCATTCATTTTTCCAACATGTTGCGAAGCAGACGAACTTGCATGTATGCTGTTTAAAAGCAGGTGGAAGATAGTTGTGAGGGCCGAGTGTGGAAAGTCACCACTGCCAAAAAAATCAGACTCTCCTTCACAATCAAATTGTTTGTATTAGATTTGTCTCTATTTTGTTTTGATTTTATCCTCCATAATCTTCCCTTGTGAGGTACTGTGTTTTTTATCATAAGGCAGTGCCTGTGGTCATGGGGGAGTTAACTCTTCACTTGCATGGGCTTAAGATCGTGGCTGTAGTCTGTAGGCTGTAGGATGTTATAATAATGG
The DNA here is from genome assembly GCA_034096865.1 of Theodoxus fluviatilis. Taxonomy (NCBI): domain Eukaryota; kingdom Metazoa; phylum Mollusca; class Gastropoda; order Cycloneritida; family Neritidae; genus Theodoxus; species Theodoxus fluviatilis. The sequence continues at coordinate 75,950 of JAWQFJ010002582.1, forward strand.
TTTTGGGAATGGAACTGAGGGTTGAGGGACTGCATCTTTCCAGAGATTCTTAGCTACTCTGTATTTCAATTTCTTGTTGCCCATTATTTGAGCCTCAAATGAAAGATGAGCATTTCTTATGTAAGAGAAATATGTTATCAAAAGGAAGATATTACAACTTTTGTGAAGAAAAAAAAGTTTTTTTACATTGATTATTATTTAAGGTAACCGTTAAAATTTACACGGTTGCCTCCCTTTTTGTGGGGTTTAGAGTTAGGTTTTTTTGCCCAAGTTACCAGTGGTAAGAGGGTTAAGGGAGGTTAGGCAGGGTTGGGGATGGCGTGGGGATGGGGGATTGAAGTCTCTTGGCTGCTTGTTATCATTCAGATTTCATTTGGTTTCAACCTGTAAGAATGATTGTTATTGTTGTTCCTTTTAAATGTTAATTTGCTGTGGATTGCCTTCATGCCTCCAGTTTCATTTTCTCTCTCCTAAATCACATTAATTCCATTCCAGTACTGAAGCAACAAATCATTATCACAGCACTGTGAATATGTGATGAAACTCTTGCAGTTTGTCTTGCTTTTCACTTCATTTGCAGAAATGAGTGATGATGCACATCATAATTTTATGTATGATTATTGCTGATTAAGGCCATATTTGTCCTATGTTTACTTAAAGCTGCATAGCTTTTAAAGGGGGATCAATGTTGTTAAGATTAGTGCATGACTGTAAACACTTACAAAGAAAACCTCACATCTTGGCCATTTCTCTGAAAGTTTGGTTCTGAAATATGAATTTTTTTCAATAACCCTCAAGAATGGATGCCACTTTTGACCATCTAAATTGCTCTGATGGACAGCAAGACAACAGAGATCTTCTTCTTCTTCTTCTTCTTCTTCTTCTTCTTCTTCTTCTTCTTCTTCTTCCTCCTCCTCCTCCTCCTCCTCCTCCTCCTCCTCCTCCTCCTCCTCCTCCTCCTCCTCCTCTTCTTCTTCCTCTTCTTCTTCTTCCTCTTCTTCTTCTTCTTCTTCTTCTTCCTCTTCTTCTTCTTCTTCCTCTTTTCTCCTTTTTCTCCTTTTTCTTCTTCTTCTCCTTCTTCTCCTTCTTCTTCTTCCTCCTCCTCCTCCTCCTCCTCCTCCTCCTCCTCCTCCTCCTCCTCCTCCTCCTCCTCCTCCTCCTCCTCCTCCTCCTCCTCCTCCTCCTCCCCCCTCCCCTCCTCCTCCCCCCTCCCCTCCTCCTCCTCCTCCTTCTTCTTCTTCCTTCTTCTCCCCCTCCCCCATCTTTATTTGCACGAGTTATGTTACAAATCAAGGGAGTTGATGTGGTTGTATGTACATTTCTAGATGCAATGCCAACAATTAATCTTTAATGAGTGTGCTCTTTAACTTAATCTTAATGTTGACATTTCTTCTAGACACTTGGGCATAAAAGTCATATGTTTTGTAGACTTTGGTGAATATACACATAATGTACATGTATGCAGTATACACTCCAGTTTTTTTAGTAACAGACCAAAGAGATCCCTTGCGAGTGTGAATATACTTGTGTGTGCTTGTCATGGTTGGTGTTTGTGGAACATACCTCGGACACCACCGGACAGTAAAAAGAAAACAAATAAGGGAAATTCCCTCCTCAGTCACCAATCACATTTAAGAATGAACATGCCACAAACAGGATGAAAAGAAATTTGAATCAATTTAACCAACTGGTATACAAATACACACCTTTCAATAATACAAAACTTGCTCTCAGAAGATGAAAAGAAGAATTTAAAAAATACAAATTCAATTATTACCACAAAAAAACTTTTAAAACTGCACTTTTAAAACGGCACTGTGGCAATCAGGACGCCAACACCCACCTAATCCTGCCTGAGCTTCTGGTGCCCAGATCTCTGCACAAATAAATCACAATTTTTTTTCTATTTGAACTAATTAGATAAAATGTAGATTGAAATTAATATCAAACGAATGCAGACTCAAGAAGTAGACGTAGATGCAAATTGAAATATAAATACATGTAAAACAATAAAAACTGCCACACAGCGGGTTACGGGCAGTTACAGTTCTTAGTAAAAAATCTTTTCCATTCTCCAATCTCTCTCGAAGAGAAATAAGCCTCCCTTTATATAAGATTTCCCGCATTAAATAATTAAAAAATTAATGTAATTCTTGTGCTGCAGAAAACACCACTAGGGCGATAACGTATGTGCAACATGGTAAGAGTCCAAGATTTCTGTGATAATCTAACCACAAACAATTAAACTGTGGAGTGCTTTGCTAATCAACATATTCCTAATAGACGGATAGATAGAGTTTTATGGACTATCAAACTGTATATTTCCAATAGCACAAAAATCGCTGCAGTTAAAGTAAATGCAAAACATACAGCAATTAAGACTCTAGTTTTATGCCTTGTACGAATCGCATAGTGTATTTCCAATAGCACAAAAATCGCTGCAGTTAAAGTAAATGCAAAACATACAGCAGTTAAGACTCTAGTTTTATGCCTTGTACGAATCGCATAGTGAGAGGCAGTGTGGCAATTCCTACCCCTAACACAAAGGGAAATATAACTGAAATAACAAAGCCATCCAAAGGAGCCCAAAATTAAAATAAATCAATCTGAGTCGTGATAGTGTTTCCATGTGCAAGCATACCTCACAGAGTCAACAAGGGGAAACTTTATATAAAGACTTGCATTAACTCACTCGCAACGTAGGTTTTTCAAGCATTTTCAAAAATCTAACAAAAATAGAAAGCCATGAAATAATGACAAAAGCTATATATCAAATAAAAGATATTTATTCACTTAATTCAAACAAATCATGATCAAAATGTTTCAATGTGCATGATTTGAGTTATATCTACTGAAATAATGCATGTAATCAGCAAAAACAAAAAACAAAAAAAAAGTTCAAAAATCGTCAGTCAAGTTGCAAGAATTGAAAAATGCTGGAATGGTGCCTTCAAAAAAAAAAATCTGAAATGCAAAAACAATGCCAATATATTTACCTATATTCTGATAGCATTTGCAATATAAAAAAGGCACCTAGAAAAGAAAAATCACTATATAAATTGATAGGTTTTCACGGAAAAGTAGTTGTCGGCCATTTTTGCAAAACATAGGGTGTTCACATAAAAAATTCACTGATTCAAACTCCCCTCAAAAGAAATTATAAAGAAAGGTAACTCACTGTGGAAATATGGTTACTACATAATTTCAAACTGGAGTTGCCTCCCTTAGACCTTTGGTGACAATACAGGAATTTTTTGTTCCTAACGCCCCATATGGGGCGTTACGTTGCAAGAGAGTTAATACTGTAATAATGCTGTTGCTTGTGTTTCAGCCTTCATTCGGGACTGGACTCTCTATCAAGAGATCAAGGATATTGATGTCAAGGTAAAAACTGTTCATTCAGTGGTAGAGGACACTTTCTCAGAAGTTAATGTTTTTATTTCCTTTGTATTCATAACTTAAAATGCATTCCTGAGGCTGCTTTTCTAGTACACATTACTAGTGCATTGTAAATGAACAGGTTTTTTTAATGCTGAAGATTTTCTTTTCACTTTTTTTGTCATGGTAACACTTAAGAAAGATACATTTTTAGATGTTAAAATTAAAATTTTTGTTATTTGTTTTTGTGTTGTTTTGTTGTTATTTTCTGATCAATTAAACTGCTGACTTGACCTCTGACCTGTTTTTATGGCAGTGTGCTTCCATCAGCTTCATCAAGCTGCATCCCAGCAGTCGACGCCTGATCATTCAAAACCGTGACAACCTCATCCGCCTGATGGACCTTCGAGTGTAAGCACCTCTTTGTACTGTTTCATCTGACTGAAGATTTTCTCCATTTCTTGTTTTTCTCGTCCACAATCTTATCCACCTTCTCGTACCAATCCTCCTCGCTTCTGTGCTTCTCCTGCCCCTGCTCCACCTGCCATCCTGCACTGCATCTTCCTAAGCCTTCTTTATGTTCCTCTTGCTGCTTCTTTCAGTGCTCTTCCTGTCCTCTCCTTGTGTCCAGAAATTTGACCATGAAATTGACTAGACAAAGATACTCCTTGTCAAACTTGCAGTATACTTGGACAAAGTGTTGTCTGGTATGTAACATTGTCTATGTGTATATGCCAATTTGTGTTTGAGTTGGAGCTGGTAAATGCATGAGTCTGACCCTAACTGCATTGACATAGAGGTTGCAACATGTCTGCAAGAGTTTGCACATGTCACTTACAAGTAGCCTGTTGAGCAACTTAATAGCTGTCAGTGAATGATGTGTTTAGATAATGATTATATCAGGGCATGTTCTTGTTTCTGTGAGTGAACCACTTTGCCCATTCAAAATCCCCTCCACTTCACCTCCAGCCCCACTGTTTGTTTACAGCCAGAGAGTGATGCAGAGGTACGTTGGAGCCATAAACTTCCGAGAGAAGATTGCCAGCACCATCACCCCCTGTGGAACCTTCGTCATCTCAGGCAGTGAAGATGGCTATGCCTATGTGTGGAACACTGATACAGGTATGGCTTGCTCAATGTTATGATGGGAACAGTGAGAAAAAGAACTTTTTGTTGTTTTTGTAATAATCATCCTAGGGAAAGCAGGATGAAAAAAATAGGGTTGCTCCACTTTATACAGAATCCTACGCAGCATTGTAACCTCCTTTGATAACCTTTAATAACTTCTATGCTGCATTTATAAGGAAATGGTGCAATGGTATTGAAAGAGTTGAAAATTTTATATTGATGAAAGAATGATTTAAAAATATATCACATTTGGAGATTCTTTTCATAATATTTTGAAATTTGATTGCTAAATTTGGTATATCTTTAGATGGCTAGCTCTGTTAGTATTTTGTGTTGAAAGAGTTGAGTGAAATACTAGTGTAAGTGTAACTCCGTTTGCATTTTATTACCACTAATTTTCAATTCAGATATTTTGAATGCATCAACCTATAAGAAGAGGAAGTGATGCTGATTGAAATGTCCACATTTCTTTTGAAACAAAATTTAAGTTGTCAATATTAACATAATATAACATATACTCATACTGTATTCTTCATTTGGTAAGTGGCTATGTACAACAGTGTAAACAAGTAAATCGGTGTCGAAAACATTTCTTCTGTTTGCTCAAGTTGAATACTACTCTGTCTCATTTCACAGCTTTGTTGGTTAGTCACGTTGTATTCATTCACTTCATAGTAGATAATTGCTATCTTTACATCTTACTGCCACCCACTGTCCTTACATGGCACCCTCAAGCTGTGCGACTTGCTTGATGCAGGTGACCAGGTTGCACGATACAATGACCTCAACTACAAGCAGCCAGTCACCTGCACAGACTACCACCCTAGGGACCACATGGTGGCCTTCTGCTCCCTAGGAGACAACCAGCCTGTGCTTATCTACAACTATGACCCCAACAGTAAGTTTTTGCCATGTGTCAAGCTTTTTCACCACTTTGTCTGTCTGTCTGTATGTCTGTCTGTCTGTCTGTCTGTCTGTCTGTCTGTCTGTCTGTCTGTCTGTCTCTCTCTCTCTCTCTCAACACCCCCCCCCCCCCCTCCCCCCCCTCACACACACATCCACTGAAGCATACACTTTTTTGGTGGTTGTCATTTGGTGCTCTGCATGAATTATATCAATGTGGGTTTGTATGTATCAGGGAGTCTGTGGTCAGACTGCTTTAGAGATGATCGATAGCAATGATTGCATTTCATAACATGATAAGAAAGAAATGATGATTTGGAGCACTGGCACAGATGTTTGCTTAATTGAGATTTGTTGGAACTGTGATATCAATTTTGAGTTGTGTGATGTGGACATCTGACATCTTCTTTATGCAACTTGTCCCCTTGCCATGGTGTGATGTGGACTGTTACTGCTGTGGCAGATGGTTTGACTTGATGTAACTTGATACTGTGTGCTTGACAGTTGCCCAGTTTGAGGCAGGCCTGTCACCACGGTTCCGAGATCCAGACTACACAACAGATGTGGAGGACATGACTCCAAAAGCATCAGCGTAAGTTTCACTGTTCTTAAATGAACTTGCAAGAGTCCACGTGCTGGATTTTCACTATAATAGATAGGAATGATATAAGAGACAAGATTGAGTTGAGACTGTAAACTGCTTTCTTCAGGTGATGTAATATGTTACAGTACACTAAAAGATTCTAGCGTAGTGAGGTTTGAAGCTGATAGCTTTTCTTAGTAAAGTGGATATTTCTGTATTTCACAGGATGAAAGTCATGCTTTTGCTGTCCTGTTTTGTCCTTCCTTCCCAACTGCTTCACATTAATATTTACAAATGCAAAGAGTTCCAAATTAAATCCTATTACAATGAATGGGCATGTTCATTCCAATCCAATTTCCATATGGGTGTGTAGAGAGAAAGACTGAGTGGTGGCTTGTTCGTGCAGGAGGAGTGTGGCAGCAGAGAAGGAGCGAGAGAAGGAACTGCAGTCTGCGCGCTCCATGGTCCTGTCCAAGGACGAGTTCCACGCCCATGAAACGTCACGCCTCCAGAAAGTGGTCAAGAAGCTGGACACAGCCACAGTAAGTGTACTTGACTTGGGTCCAATTCAGATCTAAAAGAAGGGATGTGCAAACACACACACACACACACACACACACACATACACACCTCATTTTATGGGTGGGAGGAGGAGCTGGCTTTCATAATAATAATCTTTGTGTCTGTCCTTTTTTAGGGAATTTCATCTCCTGTTATCACTGTGCAGCACCCAGTAACCGGTTTTAACCTTCGGTAGGAGAGGCAATGTGGGTGAACCAACTTGCCCAAGGAAGCAACTCTGTGTTATGTGCAGCTTTTAACATTGCACACTCAGCCCAGAGACTGCAGGTCAAATGCTCTAACCACTAGGCCACAGAACCCATTCAGTCACATTATTTATTATTAACCCTTACCGTGGCAGTCGCATACTGAGATGCACTCGATACCCCATGTGTTGTCTTAGCTCTACAGCTCCATGATAGGCTCGTTTAACATACAGAGAATGGTCGCTACCTAGAGATAAGAGATAGAGCCTTGGTTGGAATATCATATAGCACTTGATTTTTCGTGAGAACGAGGTTGCAAGCTAAATTTTGCCGTTGTTGTTGTTGTGCGTCGAGGGAATGTTGGATTTCGCAATGGCTGCTCTGCGCCGGCGTCCTAGAAATCTCTTCGAAGATGTGCAGTTTCTAGACTTCAGTGAAGATTCCGATGATGACAGTGATGACAATGTAGACTTAGCAATTCGAAGAGGCATCCCTGATGAAAACAACCCGTCTCCCATCGCCCAG